>WUAT03294982.1:0-10867 GCA_010015005.3 Ulmus americana | reverse complement strand
AACCTATTTCCGCCTATGTTTTATAGAGGTTTTCATGTGTGTATTTATGGCATTATAACATGTTTTTATGCCTATGTTTTTAAAGTTTTTATTTGGGCATGTAAATATTTAAATGCTGTATGACCTAAGACTCTGCGAAGAGTAACCATGTTTTACTGTTATGTTTTATTTCCAAAACTAGCTTGCACCGCAAGTTAGCGTACGTTTAACAGTTTTCTTTCAAACGATGATTTAAAATATTTTAAATCATACTTTGCCAAGGTTCGAACGAGTTGGCCAGTGTTCCAAAAGGAATTTAAAAAAAAAATTTCCTGGAATTTCAAGTTAGATCACGAGTTTAAGGGGTTAATTGAGTGTTTAAGAACCCGAGTCGTTACATATATAAAGTGTTTAATAGCAAGCTCATCATAGAAGTTAATAAAATAACATAATTAAAATTCTCAAATTATTTATTTGGATCGCCCTCATATGCTTACAACTTTTTTGACCTCCTAGATACGCGACCTCTTACATATCAGAAGCTTTTTCGTTACATTTATCTAAAACACAATATATAATTTTTTGTAAGCTACAAGCTCAGTAAGTGAAACTGGAATTCTCACAAAACAGTTTCTTTTCGCAAAACATACATACTGTACTGCACAACCCATAATCATCATGATAACATAAGGTGTTAGCGTGCACACATAATTGTCCAGTATCGAAGGGAGCGACCCTCCAAGAACCGAATCATAACATACATAAGCCACCGCCGGGTCGAAATCCCGATGAAAAATCAACATAAGGTTGTTAGTAGTACCATAATACTTCAAAATAACATATACTGAATTTGTAAAACCGTAATTTTCATAAAAATATAAAGAAACATATTATTGTGTCGTATGTGAGAATTTCACTTACCTCTTATCTTGCAAAATACATAAATCCATAATAGCACTGTCACCTCTAGAGATTGCGTATACTATCTAACCAAATTAAATTGAATTCACGTTAATTTCTTAAAATTCTACTTTTTACCGATATTGTAAATTTTTACTTTTATCGAGCTTTTATTGTAATTTTTGAAAATAATGATCAAAAGATCATGGGAACTTATTTTATATCATATTTTCATTCACTTACCCTCTGGTTTCATATTCACAGCTTGTGGCTACTTATTTTCATAGGTTTACATTTTTTGTCCGAAATAACATTTTCTTTCATCTAGGCCCTTAAGGTCACTAAATTTATTTATTTTTAAATAAAAAGTTTTACTTACTGGCCAATATGTCTTATAATGTTTTCTAAAAATATCAGATCCTTAAATTTACATCATGACCTCAATTTTTGAATACTTTACAAATCGGCCCCTTAAACTTATATAATTGGATTTTAAACATTTTTCTTTTTCATATATCCATAAATTTTTCCCTCATTTTTCTGGAGTCAAAAGCTTGTCTTAAATAACATATTTACCAACCATATGACCAAATCATAATTTTAAACCCTCTTTTGAACTTTTCTTTTCATTTTAGTCCTTAAACCAAAAATTTAACTAATATCAAGCTTATATTAGTGGGATTAACTTGCCAAATATGTAATTAAATTTTTTAGAGGGTTGGGGTCTAATTAGTAGTATTTTTAGAGGCTAAAAATTACTAAATTACCCATAAAAAAAATTATTGTCATTTAAACCAAATTGCTTTACCCTTGCTGTTTTCTGTTTTCACAAGATTTGTTATCTAAACTTTAGAGATTTGTTTCTCTTAATTTACAAATCATTTTGGGACATCATTTATATCATTTTGTACATATTTAAGTTAACGTGATGTCCATAATTTTTACATAATTTTATGAAACTTTTTAAAACATAAAATAGTTCCGTTTTTCCAACTGGTCCCAAGCAGATTTTCAGATTACTCCCTTGATTTTAGAATTTTATATTTCCCAATCCTTATACTAAACTCAGGTTCTACCACTTGAAGATTCTTATTTGATGAGTTATTTAACACATATAATTTTCTTGTAATTTATTTCTCAGCCTAAGATTAAATTTCAATTTGTTTCCTAAAACTGCTCCTGAAATTTCTTATTATGACAGTTTTGAGCTTGATTTCAAATTTTGAAATATTTCCTTCTAATTTTCTCCAAAAAAAAAATTTAATTATTATTAGCCTAATAACATTTTTATTAATCATATTTAATTACTACAACATTTTTATAACATATAAAATCATTGAAACATATTTATTTTTTAATTTGAAAACAAATAAGGTAGTTTGGGAAATTATTGCTTACCTCTTAGAAACAAGATGAAAATTTTGTGTTGATCCTCAAGTGATTCTCTCCTAGACTTGATCTACTACTAATACCATTCCTTGAAGTTTTGTGGAATTTTTTGACGTGTTTTTGAAGGTTATTTAGTTTAAGGAAAGAGAATGGTGTTAGATGAGTGTTTTCTTGGAAAGAAAATAGTGGAAGAAAGAGGATGGTCTTGGAGACGTTTTGTGAGTAGAGAAGGGAGTTCTTGTTGTCTTAATTTCTAATAGGTTTTATGTTTACAATAAAATTATTTTACTACATTTCCTAAACATTTTAGAATTTATGTTTAATGTCAAATTCTCCTAACCAATTACCTTTAGCCATCTTTAGGGGCACCTTGCATGTATATCTCCAAAATCTTTGCATTGTTTTAATTTGTTGACACATATTTATATTGGTTGGCAACTAGATAAACCATTGGATCAAAAGAAATCATTTTGTTTAATTAAATTTCCTTCTCAAAAACGTTTCCTTCGTATCTTTATTTTTTTTTTAATAATAATTTCCTTTAACCAATTATATTTAGACACTTACAAAGGCACCTAGCATATATCTTTCCATATTCATTGTATTGCTATCTAGTTGACCAATAATCTCATGTGTTGGCAACTTAAGATTTATGACAAGATTTTTATTAATTTTTTCTTTTTAACAAATGCTTAAACTGATTCCTTGATCACCAAACATATTGACAACATTTCTTATTTATTTAAATGTTATCTTGTATAGACACATGCCCTACTTTATTGGCAAATGTTAAACCATTGGATCAATAAGATAGGATTTTATTTAATCAAAAACCTCTCATAAAGACACCTAGCTTATTAGATGAACCTCCCTTAGATAAACATTTTCTTTCTTCTTTATTGCCTAATAAACCGATTGCTCCCTTTTGCTTGGACACCAAGCATTTTGGACAACATGTCTTATTCATAGATTGTTATCTTGTTTTAACACATAACCTATTTTGTTGGCAAATTAAGAAACCATTGGATCAATGGACATGATTTTTATTAAATTAAAAATCCCCTCAAAACGTTTCCTCCATTCCATATAGCACACTTGGATCAATTTTTAAGACTTAAGAATTTTATAACAAAACCTTCACTTATCACATATTCGAAAACTAGCCAACAAAATTTAATAAATCCACATGTATTTCCTTCTTAAAATTACAAAATTGATATTGTATCCTTAACCCCAATATGATTTGTATATGGAATTAAAGGGGCATTTTGTTATTTATTAACTTGCTTTAATCTTGAATAAAATTGGTTTTGAGAGAAAATTATTTTCATGTTTCTAAAATTTTATTTCAAAGCTCCCGGTAAATGGGAAAATAAGTTATAGGGTAAAGTATAAAAATTATTAACATTTATGGTTGGATGGTAATTTTCCTTTTTACCATATCGTGAACGTAATTTTATTTATAAATTGCGTAGTAGAGACAATTATCATCATCGTTATTTATTTATTTATTCATCCTCTTGGACTTAGTGACGTGCATCTCTAGAGTTTAGTAACGTTTTCATGAATATTCTTACCCATTCATAAGTTTTAATTCATGAAATTATTGGACTCTTCATAATACTTAAATTATACTAGTTATTGGCATCGTACTTACTCTAGGGGGTTGTTACATTTGAACAATGCTCTGAGAAAGGTTACAAGTATAACCACTCCTCTTGAATTGTTGAATAAGCTTGATGAATTGTATGCCCTAAAGAATATGTCCAATCAAATTTATCTGCTAAAAATATTTTTTGGTTTTAAGATGGATTTCTCTAAAGATCTTGATGAAAATTTAGATGAGTTCAAGAAGATAACTATGACTTTGGGGAGTATTGGTGAAAAGCTTCCAGAAAACGTATTGTTATGATTCTTTTTAATTCTCTTATGTATACTTTTAGCAACTTGAAAGATGCTACAGAGTTCAGAATAGACACTCTTACTTCTGAGATAGTTGTCAATTCTTTGAACTAAAGAGTTAGACTTAAATATGAAACGAAAGGGTTCTACTAATGGAAAGGAACACTTTGTTATAGGAAAACCACTTGCTAAGAACAATCAAAAGGGTAGTAAAAGAGGGAAGAGTCAAAACAGGGGTGAGAGGGAAAACAAGGGTTAGAAAGTTAAAGAAGGGCATTTCATCAAGGATTTTCAAAAGAGGATCAGGGATGAGTATAACAAGCCAAAAGACTATGATTAGGACAATGGAGAAGCCATTATTGCAGCCAATAACATCAACATGGGTGAGGTGCTTGCTGTTTCCACTCACGAATACAAGCAAGATCGGATTCTTGAATTGGGGTGCACCTTCCATATGTGTCCAAGGAGGGATTGGTTCAAGGAGTGCAAGCAAATAGACTGTGAAGAAGTTCTTATGGGGAACAACATAACTTTCCAAATAGTTGGGATTGAGAATATCTCAATTAAGATGTTTGATGGCTTAGTGAAGATCCTAAGTGGAGTGAAGCATGTTCCTAATCTTCATAGAAATTTCATATCTTGAAAGAAAGTTAGAACATAGGGCCATTAAATGTGTTTTCTTGGGTTACCTAGAAGGTACTAAGAGATATAGAATTTGGATGAAGGATTCCAAAGGCTATAAAGTCATTATTAGTAGATATGTTGTTTTGAGGAAGATGCAATGCCTTGTTTGATTAATTGCATTGCAAGAACAAATGCTTTTGTTTTTTTTTTGTTTTGATGAATGAAATTTTAGCAGGAACAAGTGCTTAACAAAAAGAAGATAGTGCTCAATTTGAGGTAGAGCTTACCAAGCCCATAGAGAGTTCTCAAATTGAGGTGGAGTAACCGAATGCAAGTTACTCAAGTGATGAAGAACAACAAGTACCTAAAGAAGAAGAAGAGCAAGAACAAGAGGAGATGCCTAGATCGAGTACGGACTATCAACTCACAAGAGATCGTTCAAGAGTCTGGTAAAACCAACCCAAAGATTTGGTTACTCTGATTTTGCTGCCATTGCTTTGTTTTCTTTTCAGGAACTTAACAAAGTAGAGCCCAAGATATATTCTAAGCTCTTAAAAACAAACAAGCAAACCAGTGGGTTGAGGCAATGAAAAAGGAGCCGTCATCTCACAAAAGAATGGCACATGGAAGCTGGTTGTTAGGCTCAAGGATCAAAATGTTGTGGATTCTAAGTGGATCTTCAAGGTTAAAGATGGGGTGAACAAGGAAAATTTAGTGAGGTTCAAGGCAAGATTAGTGGCTAAAGGCTTAACTCAAAGGGAAGGCATAGACTACAACGAGATCTTCTCACCCATGATTAAGTACACTACCATTCGATTCAGCTTTGGCAGCTCACAAAGATTGGGAGATTAAGCAGATGGATGTGAAGACCACCTTGCTTCATGGAGGTGAAAAGAAGACAAGAGCTTGTGTATCTCTTGAAGAAGTCCCTCTACGATTTGAAACAATTCCCAAGACAATGGTATAATAGGTTTGATTCTTTCATTACTTCAATTGGTTTGGAAAGAAGTCAATATGATTCATGTTTGTATCACAAGAGGTCAAGTCATAAAGGTGATCTTTATCTTCTTCTTTATGTGGATGACATGCTTTTGATAAGTGATAGTGCAAGGAGATAAAAAGTTTGAAATGTAAGCTCAATTTCGAATTTGATATGAAAGACATTGGAAAGGAAAGGAAAACCTTAGGCATGGAGATCATAAGGAATAGAATCAGGAGGGTTCCAATTCTAAAACAATCAAGCAACTTGGAGAAGGTACTTTCTAAGTTTTCTATGGCAAATTCCAAACCTACTTCGGTTCCTATTGCAGGCCATGTCAAGTTTTCGTCGGAGCAATGTCCCAAAACCAAATAAGAGAAAGAAGATATGATAAATGTCCCATACTCTAGTGATGTGGGATCAATTATGTACACCATGATTTGCACAAGACCTGATGTAGCTTATGGGATTAGTCTTTTCAACCGGTTTATGAGCAATCCGAGAAGAGAACATTGTGAAGTGATCAAGTAGCTACTGACGTATTTTATGGGTTCCAATGATACAGGTCTCATGTTCAAGTCTTGCAAGGAAGGAGCAATTCTAAAAGGGTATGTAGACTCAGATTTTGTAGGTGACAAAGACAACAGAAGGTCCACAACATCATACAACTTTACATTGTGTGATTGTTTGTGTTAGCTGGAAATCGTAACTCCAATCGATTATCACTCTTTCTAAAACCGAAGCTGAGTATATTACGACAATGGAAGCTATGAAAAAATCCATTTGGCTTAAGGGTTTATTGAAAGAACTCAAGCTTCTCAATGGTGAGGGCACAATGTATTCCAACAGCCAAAGCTCTATCTTCCTTTGTAAGAATCTTGTCTTTGATGATAGAACTAAGCTTATCGATGCCAAATACCATTTCATCCATGATGTAGTGTCTCAAGGGATCATTAATCTCCAGAAAATCCCATCGGAATTCAACCCAACTGATATGGGAACTAAAGTGCTACCTGTGAGCAGATTCAAGGAATGTTTGGATTCGCTCAACATTGAACCGGGATAATTATGGTATTTATGAAGCTAAGAATCACAAGTTCTTTTCACTATGTAAGTCTTCTTCATTTGCTAAGATTAAGGTGGAGATTTGTTGCTTAATCTCATCAAATTAAGTCTTTGTACAAGCTATGAGAAGTCAGTTTGTTTGGATCAATTTTTGGAGAGGATGAAATCAATTTTCTACTGTTCCAGTCACTGCACTGTGGCTCAGAAGTTTTTTGCCACGGTGCCCTTGCTTCTGCCAGATGCATGGCGCATCTCACCAATTCACGCCACAGCATGCTTTTCCCTGACTTGCACAGATCCTCTCGCGCCGTAGTGCCAAAAGACCTTGGTTGCGGCGTGCCTCCTGATGTGTGTATATATCAGGATTTCAAAGTGTTTTGGCTATTGGCAAATTGAAATGCACATTTTCATTTAAAGGGTTTAATGATCATGATTGATACTTGGGTTTTGATCAGATGAATGGTATTTTTCTTCAAGTTAGATAGTTAGTTAAAGGCTTTATAAGCCTTATTCTTCTTGTATCAGATTATATAGTTCATATCATACTTGTATTAGTTTTTTTTTCTCTCTCTCTCTCTCTAGATTTCCATTGTGCTCAATCTCTCTCCTCCTTCTTTCTGCTTTCTGGGTTAGATTTAGGAGGGTTTGGTTGGAGTGTAAGGCTTGAGTATTTTCTACCTAAATTGAGTACCATTGGAAGATCTTTAAACTTGTAATTCATTTTCTGATATAGTGGATTGTAGTTCTTGTGATGAGCTTCAATGGGGACATAGGCAATTGCCGAACATTGGTAAATACTTGTGTTCTTTGTTATTTTCTATTTCTGAACTTTTATCAAATAGTTGGTGTGCGTTTGATTATTTCTGATTTTATATGATTCTTTGTGAATCTTGATCAATGTTGCCCAATTACAACAATATCTATAGTCCATCTTAATGGGAATGTTGAAGGATCTATTTTTAGTTAGTTTTGTTTAGTGTATAACAAGTGGTTGATATTGTACACAGTTGTATAATGAGATGTCAATTTACAGCTGTATAGTTGGCTAAGGTTGGTTAGCTCTTTGTATAAGAGTTGTACTTTTCCATTTGTAATGTGTTGAAGTTTGACCAATACACTTGAGAAGATTGTTTTGTCCCTCTGGTTTTTTTTTTTGCTTCATCTTTCTTTCTCTTTGATATTATCTACAACTCTTATGAATTAACGATTCTCTCTATTAACTCTAGGAGGTTTAACAATCCATATTTGTACCTAAAGAAACTTCGAGGAAAGAGGCTATTGTTTGTTGGGGTTTCATTACAAAATGGGCAATGGCAATCTTTTACTTCTCTGGTTGATTTGTAATACCAAAAGATCAAAACTCCATAAAACGATTGTGCACTCATTCTATCTTCAAAGCAAAGGCGTTATTCTTTTTCTTTCTTCTACCTTTTCTTTTTTCCAAAAATTAACTATTTTGTTGTAATTTTAAAGAATTGATCTATGTTATATACGCATAAACATAAACTCTGGCATACTAAAAAAAAATTGAGTATAAATAATATGGAAGTTTTTCATAAATTTAAGAAAATTTTAATGTCATTTCTTGAAATGGTATCTAACGGAACAAACAGAAAATTCTAGTTAATTTGTTCTCTTTCCATCCTTCAGGAGTATAATGCCACTAATGAATTCTACTCCGCACCATTTTTGGTTGAGTTGCAGATTGAAAGAAAACGATACTGAAAAATCCTCATGTTCAATACTTATGTTTAGTCAATGATTGCTCTTCTCTTTGATCATATCCTAATTTAACTAAACTTAATTAGATTCTTCATCTTCTTCTCACTATCAATATGTTCCAATTAACAATGTTTGAGTTATCAAGGATGGAGTTATTTTGCAAATGTGGAAGAAGGATCAAGGATATGGTTGAATAGACATGATTGAATATTGCTTAATAATCACAAATTATAATCTACCCACACTAACAGTCTATTAATATTAAGTCCATTTCAATAAAGGTCTATTAAAATTAATTGTTGGTTTGATGTAATTTTTACTTTGGTTTTTAAGTTGTAGAAGAGTACAAGTAATTTCTAAATTTATTATATGTTTGAATAGTATGTTGTAGAAGAGTTTTTTATTCTTAAAAGAATTTTTAAACATGTTTGGTTGAACTATTTAAATTTGTATTAAAATAAAGTATGACAAGAAACAAGATTAAAACTTATATATATATTATTTCATTACAAAAATAGAGATAATTATAAAAATACGCGTTCAATTATTTACGAGTACAACCAAATAATTTCAAAAGAGCTTTTATGTAGAACAAGAACAAATGAACATAGATAACTACGTGGGATTTTGTCACCAAAAAAAAAGGATAACTACTTGGGATTGACTTCCTCAGATATAGTAGGCCTCCGCAAATAGAAGAACTAACAAATAAAATTCAGAATAGATGAAATAATTTCCTAAAATTAAAGTAAAATAAATAAATAAGAGTTAGAAATTGATGAAATTAGTAATGACATTGTTGACGCAAAAATCTGGTCAACGATCAAAGTGTACCATGTGAATTATTCTCTCTGAGTAAGTAAGGTAACCTGGTGTCGAGTCAGGTCCAGCTTGAAATAATTGACGACATCCCTGCGAAAGTGATAGCATCAAAACTATAGAGCTATCTGAAGAATGATATGCAAAACAAGAAATAATTAGAGGTCGGAAGATTTTTTCTATAACGACCCGCCCTCACGGGGCCGTTAATCATCTTCTTTAGACCCCAATTAGCTTGGACACTTAGTGTCAAAATTAAGAAAAATAAATTTTTTGCCAAACACTCTTAAAAACAACTTGGAAATGCACTTACTTTGGCTTAGGAATCTCTTAAAATCATATCCAAATTAAGAATACATTTGAAAACAAAAAGGGAAATCTTTTACCGTCATTTCATCCCAGCCAGAGCATGCCTTCACGGAATGAACTAGTTGAAGGCTAAAAACTGTAAAACATTTCTTTTGGAGGACTTATCCTTGAAAAAATTTACCCCCGGAAGGGTCCCTTTTTAAAATCTCTTATAAAACCTACCTTCCGGATACTTTAATTTAAAAATGAAAAAGACTCACCCGGAAGGTTTCTTTCCGAAAAACCATAGGAAAATACTAACTCTTTTATTAAATCCGAAAAGTTTAAAACCATTAAATATCCTTCCGGAATATCTAGTCCGGAAGGGTTTTCTTTTGAAAATTATTTCGAAAATAGCCTTAACTCTTAAACAATCCAGAAGGCCTTAAACTGTAAACCTCCCCCGAAACAACTGGTCCAGAAGGTTTTCCTTTCCTTCAAATAAATTGTGCCTTTGCAAAAAACATTACTTTCGGAAGTGATTTTAAAACATTCCCCCTAAACCACTAGTCTAGAAGGGTTTTTTTATTTTTATTTTTAAAAACAATTAAACCCCATCCTGGAACGAGGAATTTGGAGGGTTTTCCCTCACGTAAATAGTACCATGCAAAAACTATGTTCCGAAAAAAATTTATTTCCTACAACACTGTAGACTCCTTTTTCCATAACGAATCTGGAAGGATTCAAACAAAAACCTTTATCCTTTGAACAATATTGCTTCATTCATTTAAATACTGAGTTTAATGCATAAATATTACTATAAACTTTCAAAACCTTTGCGGAAGCTTAAATCTCTTATTTTCTTCTCTGGCGGCTTCATACCCATCCATCATCATTCCTTTGGAACTCAGTTTTAGTCTAGTACCTTTCACTTTATTGGCTTCTAGCTGAAGTATCTACAACATGAGAGTAAATGTGTGAGTGGAAAACTTAGTAAGTACGATATTTTTCTTACTAATTTTCTCTTAAAAACAGAAGTATAACATTATTAAAGAATCATAAAGCAATACAATTACTCAATACCAATCAACAATTATCGTATTTACCCAGAGCAGCTATCCCCTTGCGGTAGCCTTTACCTCATTATCCTTACTCTGGAACAAACTGTCAGAGGCAATAAAAACTCATTTTTCATGATGA
>WUAT03294873.1:0-10870 GCA_010015005.3 Ulmus americana | reverse complement strand
AGTATATACAAAAATAATTAATGAAATAAATTAATTGTTGAGAATTAATAAAAAGAGAAAGAAAGAGAATATTTTAAAGAATATTTTTTTTGATGTAATATTTAGTGTAATAAATTAGAAATGTAATAGTAATTTAATGTGAAAATTACATTCTTTTGATGTGAAAGTTACCCTTACTAATTTAATGTGAAAGTGCATTTTATTGGCGCTACTCCTGTCAAAATAAAAAAAAAAAAATTCTTATCCACTTTTTTTTTTTTTAATTTCAAATCTTTTGTGCCCTTTCGTATCAACTGTAGACTTTTTAGCCCTTAAATGCTATAGTTACTTCGCGATTTCCAAAAAGTATGTGCGTAAATTAAAATATATTAAAAAAATTAAAAAATGACCAGAGTTGAGAATCTTATTATTATTATATTGAATTGGATTATTTTTTGTGCTCGCACGTGTTTCTTCTTTCTTCCATTTTTCTCTCTTCCGCTAGATATATTTTCTTTTTGAGTACATAGCTTCCACAAATTAAAATATAAACTACGGGAACTATTGCCATGTATATCACTTTTTCTTTATTATCTTTTTGGATATTTGTATCAACAATTCATTATATATTTTGGATATGGTGAAGTTATCATTAGAGAAAATCATTGAAGAAAATTATAGTTTTATTTTTATTTTTATTTAAATTTGGTAAGAGAAATTTGAACTTAAAATTTTATCACTCGCCACTAGGCGAGTCAGAAATTATTTTGGTTTTGAAAGGCTAAAATTAAATAACATCTTTTATTTATTTATTTATTTAAGAAGTTGACTAGGCTATGCATATGATGAGCACAGAGAAAAATTATGGCTAAGACAATTAAAAATAATATATATTTAAATCAAGGAGTATATGTATTCATTTTTTTTTTTTTACTTATTTTATAAAGTATTATGTCAAATGAACAAATATTTTCATCTATCCATAATTCTTAACTTAATCAATAAGATATCGACTTTGTACTCATCAGTTATCATTTTTATTTTTTTTAATGAAAAAACTTATTAAATAGTCTTTTTAAAGTGTAGTTTTGACAAAATGTCCAATTTTCCCTTTTGGAAAGAGACATAACTAAAATTAAAAAAAAAAAGAAAAAAGAAAAAAGAAAAAAGAAGAAAATAATTTTACTAAAGGGTGAAACATAAGACGCTTAGTAGAATTTAAAATCATGGAGAGGTAGATTATGAAAATATCTTCCAACTAAGCAAATATAATCAATTGGTTAAGTTTAAGAGTTTAAGCCAATATAATGTTGTTAAATTGTCAATATAAATGGTTCAAAATAATAATAATTAATTGTCAATATACACATCAATGTATTTGAAAAGGAAAGACACCGAAAAGAACATTTTAGAAAATCATGAATGCAAGAAAAATAGATTTAGGATTTATCCCATGTGTCTCTTATTACAGAGACAAAACAAACGGTAACCCTAATTCCACGATGTAACAATCAAACAGCACCGTGGTCAATGCAACTATGATAGATTATTTATATAATTAGGATGATGGAGACCTTAAAATCTTCAATATCAAGTGGAATTAATGCATTTAACTAATAATACTTTATATATCTTTTGTCATTAGTTACAATTTTCTTTAACCATTTGAGAATTTACCTAATATTCGGCCATTTAATATTTGACAACTTACATGATCGTGGTCACATCATATGATAAACACTTTTTTTTTTTTTTTTTTTAAGAAAGCAATAAACTTTTGGATAAGAAAGAAGTTTACATCTAAAAGTATAAATAAAACTTGATAAAGCATATATAATGGCTTTATCGTTTCATGATTAGATGAGTATTTTAGTAATTTGAACATAATTTTTTTTTTGATAATTTAAATACTATTATTATATTAGTATTATGAATGGTGAGACTAAAGAGAAAATGTTGAAGAAAAAAAGTATTGTAACAAATATGAAAAAAAACATGCGAATAGTAATAGCGTTCAAAATTTTCAAACAAAATTACAATCTAACAACAAAAAGAACAGAGCCAATAAACCCTAAAGTTTGACCAAAAATTCGAGTAAGATCTCCAATTTGAGAAACAGTTTGGTACAGTAATGCCGATAGCTATGAAAATCTTGAGTTCTCTAAACATTATCTATTTAAATGGAATCATACCATAATAAATCTAGATCTACATAGAAGATCAATTGTCATGGATAGAAGTCTAAGTAGAAAGTCTTCCATATAGAAGATAAACTTATTATAATAAAACAAAACCAAATGAAATCCACCTTTAGATCCGATAGATATAAAGCCTTCTAACTAATACTTTTATTTAATTTCACATTTCTAAAAATTATCGTTTATTCTGGTAGAGTTGTAAGGTAAGTAACTGGTCAACACTCTATACACACAATCAACCCTCCAATAACTTGAAACTTCACTAATGTTAGAGAGAAGGCCAATTCCACACTCCTTAAACTTATAAAGCATCATATGATAAGCAAATAATTATTTATTTATTTATTTTTATTTTGGCTATCTATTCTTGCCCTATTCATGAGATAGACTCTTCGTATTTAGAAAGATGTTAAAAGCACAAATATCTATTGTTTGGTATGATTGAAAATTAGAAGAAGAAAAAAGTGAATTTAGATCGAATTTTTTGAATTGCTAAGAACTATCAATTGATGCTCATTAGCATGCTCTTCATCCAACTAGGGTTAGAAGAATAAAGACGCAAAAGAAGATCCAACAAGTGGGGTCCAAAGAGGGCTTGGGATTATAGGCACTATCGCTACCCCTTAAACTTGTTCCTCCACTTATTCACACTTCATACCAAACGATGACGACGCTATGTGACGTCATGCTTTCCTAATAACTTCTATTACCATTTTCTAAGAAAACCAATATATGTATAATAATCCTTTTCTCAATAATAATGGGATTATTTTACTATTGCAAGTTTTTTCTTTGAACATGATTGAAAAGTTATATATTTCTTTATACTTGGAAAGTGTGACCACTGAGTTTATGATTAATTCAATTATCAAATTTTGGGGATTGTTATATCCTACCTACTTTTGAATTTATATCATTTTTAGTTCTTTACATGGTGGAAAAAAAGAAACCATTAATCAGGGAAAGTTCATAGCTAATGTGAACATGTTATGTTATCTTCCATCACTAACTAAACTTTCTAATATTTTTTTAACTTAATGATTTAAATAGACTTCGAATTTTTTTCAAGTCCCCCCCCCCCCCAACCAAAATTTGTTATTTAGTGTCTCTACGTGCAAACTTGAGAAAACTTCAGAAAGTGCTTGAATCATTAATCTATGTATATATTTTTATCGGTTGGAATTATTAATTTCCATGGCCGGCTGCCTTGTCGGGTGGGAAGTGTGTGGGGTCCAAAACCTAACAAGATGCTAAACTTAGCACTAAATGATGACCTAATTGGCTAAAGTGGACAAAACTAAAACTAAAGGGTTTAAATTAAAAATGAATTAAACAACATGTGAGGAAGTTGCAGGGGGTACTAGAATTGTTTAAGTGAAGATGCTATTAACATATGAATTGAATTGGTGGTGGAAAACCATGTGGTTGGTATCTTAGACTAGTAGGGCAGGATAAAATAAAACTAGGAAAACATTAGGCACAGTGGGGGGGACACGGATTACTTTTCAAGATTCATTGGATGGATTCCATTTTTAAGATCCATTGAATAGTCTCATAGAGAGAGAGGAAGTTGGCAAGAAAGCACAATTTAAATGGGATGAAAACTTTTAAATAGGGGTAATTTGAACTTATAGATCTTACGTTGTTAATTTATGATATTACGAGAGAAAAAAAAATTATTAAATTTAATAGAGAATTATTTTTGTTTAAAAAATCGAAATCTTAGATATTTTATTTTACAATAAGAGTAAAGAGTTTCCTTTATTTACTTGGTCAAAAATTCATGCTTTAAAGTTTAAATCCTTCTCTTTTTTTTTTTAGCAGAAAATCTAAAATCCTTCAACAAGTAAGTTAGGTTTTGATCAATTCTTGTCTTAGGCTCTAGAGGCATGTTTGGTTGGTGTATCTTTCTACCTGCCTTCACTATTTTATCATTATTTTTTGGGTCAACAAGCTAAGATCCCTAAGCAAGTTACAAACTAATGTAGTTAGTTGAGTCAAATTTGACCCAACAAAAGGAAAAGAAAAATTATAGTCAAGAATCTTGAAGCTACATAGCAAAATACATAGATTGTTTCCTTGACTGACAAGTAAACCACACCAAAATTCAAACACAAACTTAAAGAAATTTCAAAACTAGTTGGCTCTAGATATTTAGTGGAGATCCTATTGCCCATGTTTGACTGGCCCCAGTAAACTAACTGCTTTAAGGCAAAGTCAGCTAACACACTTTCACACGATGCCCACCAAACAACTTGGAATTGTCCTCAATTTCCAAGTATAGTTTTGGAACCAAAGACAATTTCATAGTGCCTATTAAGCTTCTATTAATCCATAAATTCTAACTCCTTTTTCCACTGTAATGTAACTTTAAACTTTTCGGAATTGGGGCTAAACTATTCACAAGAAAGTACACGAATAATAATTCTATATTCTGACATAGATGGATTCCAAATCCTTAAAACATGATTTTACAAACTAAATCCATTGCACCTAAAATTTTCCATTCTTTGTGAAGTCCAAATCGATCTCAGATTTTTGTGTACAAACACTAAAACAAATCGAACTTAATATCACAAGTCAATTACATAGATTGGATTTATTAGGTCGATGTTATAATCATTCATGTCATTCTCAATCTTTTGTTTGGTTCATTTCAAAATCTCCACTATTAAGAAAGACATTAAAAAGTTCCTGAACTGTCAAGCAACAGGTGGAAGAGACCCCACAGAATCGTTTCCGTAGATCTGCAAAGTTGATGGAAAGGGAGAACAAATCCAGTAGAACAGTGGTAACAAAAGTACAAACCATTTTCCCTACTCTGTTCTTATCTTAATTTAGTGATTTTGAATATTATTTTGAACCCATATCAATTTTTTTTTTTTTAATTATGATTGATATTATAAAAAAAAAAATATTAATTCAAAATTATAATTCAAATCACGAAAAGAATCTCATTTAAATTTATTTTCCCTACTTTCGCTATTTGAATCACAATTCAAATAACGAAAAAAATCTTATTTCAATTTATTCTCTCCACTTTCGCTATTTGAATTACAATTCAAATCACAAAAAGAACATTATTTTCAAAATACTGTTCAAATACCATGTTTGAATCACCAAAATAAAAATTATGTTCAAATCACCAAAATACAGTCCAAATCACAAAAAGAAGCCCATTGCTCTGTTTTTCTTGAACATGCAAACCTCGTGCCACCTTTTTTTTCCTCTTCTTTTCTATTTTTCTTGTTTTATGGATAGTAGTTTCTAGGAAGTTTTGGTGCCTAACGCTAACAAGCTTTCTTCACCAACCTCGTATAAAAAAGAAATTTGGATCTGAGTAAGCAGAAATTAAGCCCACTGTTATTTGTTAGGCCTGTTCTTTGTCGCTTGTCACTGAATCTACAAGCCTTCTGGGTTTTAGCAACAAACAAGCCCAGTCCATTTGGGCAGGTGGGTAACCAGAAGATGTAATAGCAGGAAACTAGAGAGAGCCCATTCAAACCAAAGCATTGTGAATAATACAATTGAAAATTTATTAAATGTTTAATACTGAATGAAGCTTGCAGAGTTTACAACCAAGTCATTCACCATGCAATTTTTAAGGGAAACAAAGTACATAAGCACGAGTTATCTTTAGCCACAATCAATCCAAAACGACTTTTTGAAAAGCCTGAAATTCTTATATACATACATGGTGGCAAGGCCAAGTCCCACAGGTTAGTCTTCCTTGCCATCGGCAACGGCAAGCCCCACAGGTCTCGATATAAACTCTGATGAACCAGGTTCAGCGCCTTCCACTGCCTGTTTGGAAATTGAACCATCCTCTACCTGTTTGAAAATTCAAATTCAGTTACTCAAGGAAGCCTTGGGCATCCAAACAAAAGCTGAAAAGCCACAGAAAGACACGCATCAGAGTGCGATTTCGACAATAAAACAGGACTACAGGAGATTTTTCTGTGTTTAAAGAGAAAAGCAGCAAACATAGAGGCGCTGTTTCTAAGTAACCATACAATTATATACGGCATGAGCTAGTTATGTCACTTATGTGAAGCTAAGTGCATTGATTATAACAGATTTGAGGACACCAAATATGTAGGTTCAAATATTAAAAGCTATCAGTGCCTATTTCTCAGGAATGAAAAGGCTCTCTCAATCATTTTTCCTTCCTAGACAAAGAACAGTTTCATAAGAGATCAGCTCATTCATTTCCCCTTCCTCACCTCGTCACGTTCACCATTTTTCTATAAGTCATTAATTGCCCTGCCTCACCTCCCCCCTTTTACCATTTTCTATAACAATAAAAAGAGCCAATTGTTACCACAAATCCCCAAGAAACGAGTTGGGACAAAAATCTCATAGAAACAAAAGAAACCCAAATAGAAACCATTAATATTTAGCTTTACTATGTCTGCAAGAGCCAACTATCACTGTTTATCAGTTTCCCTGTTAAATAAATCGCATTTCCAGTTTCTCTGTTAAATGTTATGAGCCTTCTCTCCTAGCCCATAACCAAACACCATCCATTTAAAGCTCTTACAACTCTTAAGCAAGCCGATAACACATTCCACGTTGCATAACACAGAGATCCTAAATCATGCCAAAGCAATCAGTTTGAAACCTGATTGGGCTAATTACCAATTCTTTTCCCCAAATCATTCCCTTAACTCTATAAATAATTTACCTTAATCTAAAAAAGGAATTGTGTATCTTAGCTTCAAAACAAGAGCAATTACCACCAATTTTATCTAAGTACAAATTCTGCCCAATTTTTCCCCAATGCAATTAGATTAACGAACAAAAATGATTGGTTTCAAAACCAAGCAAACACCAATCCAGAGAAAGGAACTTCACTCACTTTGCCGTTGGTTTTAGCTGCGGGCTTGTACGGACACGCCGGGGGAGCTATCTCTGGCTTCCTGTACTCCCACCCAAGAAGCCTATAAACTTTTCCCTGCGAAAAAAAAAATTATGAAGGGAAAAGTCAAAAACTTTCCTTCTAAACAGAGAAACTAATAAAAATCGAAAATTTCAGATCCTAAGCTTGACCCCAATTTTCTAGGAAGCCAAACAACAACCAAATTGTAATTGAAAAATAGAAATTTGATTCGAACATACCATGATGTAATAGAAAAGAAGAGGCAACGCGTTGACGACGGGGATAAGGAAGAGCGGAATTAAGCACATCAAACAAACCTGCGTAAACGTAAGAATTTACAAGCGAAAAACGAGAAATTGATCGATTGGAAGAACAATAGAAATTAAGGAAAAATCGAGAAAGGGGGATTAGGGCACAATTACCATCGTTGGTTCTGTATAGATCGAAGGAGAAATTGAAGAATTTGATCGATGCAGAAGTTTGGAGTTCAGGCAATCTATTAGAACATCCTATTTGTTAAAACGACACGTCGTTCAGGATTGCTGGATTGATTAAACGACATATCGTTTTGAGGGGTAATGATTAAATTGAAAAAAAATAATGGCCCATGCAGGTCTCGAACCTGCGACCTTCGCGTTATTAGCACGACGCTCTAACCAGCTGAGCTAATAGGCCAGTTGAGGTTAGAGTTAAATTTAATTAATTTAAAGTTGTTGTACAATAAGAGAATTTATTAAGAACCCATAATTTTCAATTTTCTATTCCTACTCATTCCCCAAAAGGATGACAATTTTCCCTGACAAGGTGGTGTAACGTAGTGATCCTCACCGAATGGTGCGATTTCTCCTAGAATTAAATGGGACATGATACAGAGCGGGAATTCCCGTTCAAAATAAACAAGGATGGGGCAGTAGTAGGATTAGTTACCCTGCACCAAAACCACTCCATTTATTATGTATGTGTATATATATATATATAAATTATTTAGGTACATATAAATATTATTATAATTTTGTGTAAAAATATATCTGTTATCCAACAAGTTCTGTATTTAAAAGTTATTTATAGTTGTTTATATTTATATATAATTATTTATATTTAGAAATATTTGTGAGTAAATGAGAAAACTGCTACCCCGCAAAAAAAACTATTACCTCGCCAAAGAATCCTCAAAACTATCCCGACAAAAATAAATAGTTATTGGGGCAAAGATGGAATGTTAATTTCTAAACAGGGATAATAGAGGTATTTAGAAAACCGACCTCGGCTCGTTTACCTCCCTAATTCAGCATATATTTCATGTTTGGGAATGTGACAAGTGACATCAACATTTTTAAATAACAAATAACAATGTTCACATGTAAGGGATTATCTATTGGTTTTGTTTATAATAACTTGAATATTTTTAGGCAAAACTAAATTAAAAAACAACAATACCCAATTAAAAAAAAAAACAGAGAATTAGCATGCCTGCAATTGACACTAGAATAAATGAAGTTTTCCGACAAAATAAAGAACGAGACATAAGACTAAAGAGAGCAAAAAATAATCTGTATAATCCTTACATAATTTCGAATATTATCAGCTTTGATGAGTAGACCAAATACTACAATAAAGCAAAAGTTCATACATTCATGTAGATATAGAGCAACACATAAGAAAGGTAGATGTATAAAACCAAACTATCATCAAAATGATTTTGTATCAAACTTCAAACATGAATTTTTGTAAGCAAATGGAAAGTCAGAATTTTCAAGACATGATAGTGTAATTCCCTTCAACTCAAGATGTATTTAAGCAGCTTCTTGTGTATTCTCGCCTTTGCAGGGAACGCTGTTACAGCGACAAACAGGCCTACCAGACGATTCCCAGCCATTAAAGCCTCGTTCCAGAACCAGAACGCTTTTAATTCCCGTCTCCTCCTTCACCTCTTCAAGATAATTGACCAACCTTCGAGCACAACTAGGACCACGAACCTACAATACCAACACAATAATCTTTTACGAGGTTCTTCAAGCATGTTAATGTAATACCAATAAGAGTTTTAAGAACAACTAAGAGCCATTGATAAAAATGGATTTGTTAAGAAGTTCTTGAAGCATATTGATGTAATACCAACAAGAGTTTTAAGAACAACTAAGAGGCATTGAAAAAAAAATAGATTTGTTAAGAAGTTCTTCAAGCATGTTAATGTAATACCAACAAGAATATTAAGAACAATTAAGAGCCATTGAAAAAAAATAGATTTGTTAAGAAGTTCTTCATATTGATGTAATACGAAGAGTTTTAAGAACAACTAAGAACCCTTGAAATTCTAAGAATAACTAAAGGGAAATTAAAAAATTGAATCTTTAAAGAAATCCCTTCAATCATGTTAATGACTCTAAGATAAAAGGAAGATAAACAAGTTTTCTAAAAGACCCAAAATGATCAATTTGAAAGTATACAAATAGCTCCTCTGCAAGTATGTATCACAATCATAAGGAAGAACTATCAAACATATATAAATACAGCAATCATAGGCAGGGGGGCTGCTTGGATTTACTTCTGATTTCAGATACATTTGAGATAATCGCCACACTTTGATTCTTTAAAAAAACAAACAAAAAATAGTAAACAAAAGTGATTCCAAACAAGCCCATAATAACCAAATTCCATGTTAAAACAATGAGGCACAAACAGCCCTTTTGGTCATGCTTGTTATTGTTAAGAATCTAAAGCTGGGTTCCAAAGACATCAAATGGGTTATTATTTTGGTGAAAATTGGCTTCAATTCTAACATAATTTTCTGCAAAAACTCTCTTGTTGTTTTGCTTGTTTATTCATTGCTCATAAGACTTCAAGTCAACAAATAGATTATAACCAAAACTGAAAAATTTAAGCAAAAACATAAAAAATATATATGTAATCTACCAAAAAAAAAAAAAAATTTATAGAAAAAACCTGGCTAAGAGCACAATGGAAAACAAGGGTATCTTTCCCCTTGACTTGTTGAACGAGATTGGGGATCTTATCAGAGAAAGTATCACTAGCGTAGTGAAGAGAACCAGCTATGTGCCCATCGTAACTCCTTTCATCATCCCTATCCAAAACCAAAATTATTAATTAATTTTCACATAAATTCTTCTTCTTCTTCAAAAATAGAGAAAAATTGAGAGATGATGATACCTGACATCTACGATGGCGATATTGGGACGGCGTTTCAGAGAGAGGAGTTGAGACCCTGTTATGTACGAGATGCTCCGAGCCATTCTAGCCGTCCGGTGAAAGAGAATGAGTCGTTGTTTTCGTCTACACTCTAGAGTAATTTTGTATCTTTTCCTTTTGGGAAAATATCATTTTAGATCTTCTACTTTTTTTCCTATTTGCACTAATAACATTGAGATTTTGAGAAGCGAAAATTATATTTTGGTGCTTCCACTTTGACAAAGTAAATATTAAAACTTACTCTAGCAATGATAACTCGATTTAAAATATCAAAAAGGGTTAAAATGATAGGGAGTCCTGAATTTTGAACTAAATCCTAATATGGTCACTAACTTTAACGATGTGTTTAGTAAGTCTTTTACTTTGGACTAAAATTTAAGGTAGGCCCCCAAATTTAAAAATGAATTTAGTAAACTCTCTAACTTTGTACAAAATTCTAATATAGCCCCACAATATTATATGGTATTGTAATTTTTGTCTAGAGTTTAAATTTTTACATGTAGCCTCCCAAAATATATATATATTTTGTTTCAAGTAATAGATATGTAGATGTTATTAATGATTTTTTGGCTCAAATGCCCCCAATGTTTGGTCATTTTGGCATTTT
>WUAT03294762.1:0-10870 GCA_010015005.3 Ulmus americana | reverse complement strand
CACTGTTATTTTATGCTCATTTTACTTGTTATTTTCATTACAAAAACACCAAAAATATTTGCTACTTGTTACTTGAAATCTTAGTTTAATTGATTAATTAATTTGGATTTTAGAATTTAACCAATCTCAATCCTCGTGGGTACGATCTCTCTTATCATTGTATTATTTGTTCACGATAGTGAATACTTGTGCTTTAGCACCGTCACGATTCTAACACAACAATTATCTTCCTGCATAAATCAGGGAGGCTTCCTCTTTAAGATTTTGAAAGTAAAGGATTTAGGAGGATCTCTCTGTGGCAGTGGATTCACTTCATTTGGTAGAGATTTGGGATGCTTTACTGGAGTATTAGCAAAAGTTATTCGACGAGGACAATCTATTTCATTATCAGAGAGGAAGGCAGATGAATCATTTTTTGGATGGGGAACGAAGCGTTGAAGGGTTGGCATAACAAAGTCAAGATAGTCTTCATAAGAGAATTGCCCTTCGTATTTTGGGGTCAGCCAATATTTGTACCGTCGAAGGTTTGCCCCAAAAATACTTTGATATCCCAACCGTCCAGTAAAAGCAAAGCTCTAGGATTTAGACAAGATAAAGAAGACGATGGCCGACGATTTTTCATACTTGTCTCTAAAAGACATAGTCCGAAATGAGCGCATTGAAAGCCAGGGAGAATTCCTTACTGGAACTTCAGATTTTGCAAAAATCAAAGGAAGGGGTCTCCTGCTATGACCAAGATGACGTATACGTTGATCAAAAATTTTGACCATTGGAGCTTGAGATATAACTGAGAAGGAGTAAAAAGAAAATGTAAAAATTTAATTTCATTGACTGTGAAAAATCATACAATAACCCATTTGGGAGTAAAACGAAAATCAAAGAAAGTAAAAATCAAATGGCCGCACTTCTTTGTCCAGCTGGGGATGAGGGAGGTTCAGCTGTAGCGGGAGCCTCGAGACTCTTAAAAGTAGTGGCAGTTATAGAAGTGGAGGATTAATCTATAGGGTCAATCCTACTCTCAGGAGTCTGCAAGTTACCCAACCCTTCATGAGTTATTCCTGGACTTGGGATAGGATGGGAAAAGGTAATATTGATGAGGCCATCAAAAGTTCCAGAGGATGTAGAAAGAACATTGCCCATTTCCGGAGGATTTTCGTGGGTTTTCTCTTGAACTTGGACATCCTCCGGTTCATCTTCCACCTAATCATCCTCTGCTAGGAAATCAATCCTGAGATCCTCTTTCTCAATATAATACCTCTGATCATAGTTGCCCACTTCCAGATTGTTCAGGAGATTGTATACGTCTAGATCAATGACAACCCGTCTCTCTGGAGGACGGAGAGCCATTTCCCATCCCAACCTAAAATCGCTACCACTGTTCAAAATCTGGTTCTGGAATAGCGAGCAAATGTCTGTTCAAAGACTTCAGCACACCTAGCCTTGATATTTTCTACCTCAGCATCCTTCGTAGACTGAAAGAGGAGGATTGTCAACCTAAAGAAGTTGTCAGAGTAGAATAATTTAAGATAAGATAGGTCATTACCTGGAGATCCGCTTCCAATTACAAAAGCTTCTCTTGTATATCCTAATTATGAGCCTTTAGATGCTCTGTTTCTTCTATGGCTTTTCACTTCTCCTCCAAAGCCTTTTATTTTTCCTCCATGGCTTGTTCCTTCTCCTCCAAGGCTATCTCTTTCTCTTTCAAGGCTAGTTGTTTTTCCTCTAAAGCCGAATGTTTCTCATGAGTTAAGGTTTAAATCTTGCTCTTTTCAGACTCAAGAGAAATGACAGCGTGATCCTTCTCATGAGCCAGTTTCTCTAAAGAGAGTTTAGCTTCCCTTAACGCGACCTTGGTAGCTTGCACATGCTCGAGTCTTTGGAAAATTAGCCCAACGGAGAGGACCAAATTGTTTCCAATGCCTTTTAGTAGGTCCATATCCCTTTGGTTGACTATGAAGCAGAAATTCTTCGAGTATAAGAAGGTTTGGAGATATTCATGACCAAATTGTCATGTTCCAAAGAGAAAGACTTGAGGTCTTGAGTAGTGATAGCATTCGTCTTCGAGCTTTATCCTTTGCAGGAAATGTGGGAATAATAGCCAAAGAGACCGCAATTGCAAGAGCTGGGGTGGCTGTTTCTTGAGTAACAGCTGCTGTAGAAGACATAGGAAGGGTTGAAAAAAATTAAAGAGAGATTGAGTTCAAAAAAAAAAAAAAATTCTAAAGAATGCATACCATTCTGAACAGTTTGAATTTTTGAAATAGAAGAATCAACAATTTTATCTTTTTTTCTTGGGGGTTCAGCTTCAACATCCTTGCTTTTAATTTAGGAAGCTTGAGTATTCGCAGGATTTACTGCCTCGATGAGAAGCTTAGCAGGAACAGGTGAGTCCTGATACCGTCTAGCTGTTTGTTTAACTTGAGTCTTAGACGCACTCGGAGATTGAGTCTTAACCCCCAAAGGTTGAGGAGTATGTTTCGAAGTAGGAGAGACGAGCTTGGTAGCTATCGAATGACGGGGAGTATCCTTCATCAAGGATAAAGCCACATTCCCTACCATTTCGATAGCAAGGGGGAGTTCAGCAGATGAAAACTTGAGAAATTCGCCAATCATGGAGTTCGCTTTGGCAAAATCCACTTTAGAGGGGAGCTTCGGATGATTCTCTATAATAGAAAAACCAATAACATTTGGATTGCTAAGGTTTCTCTACTGGGGTTTTTGCTGGAAGATCAGTACCTCTGAAGGAACCCTTTGTTAAATTTCTTGGTCAGTCCTCATTAAAGGAATAATGTTTCCAGTAATGTACACCTGAAGGTACAGAGCACATCTTCAGAGGATAGAGAAACCAAAGGGGTTTATCACCTAGCCAATGTGAATAGCGGTATTCTTATCTTTGGCAATGTACTTCTGAAGAAAATCTGCCCTTTGATCCGAAGGATTGGGAGCCTTGGGGTTGTAAATGTTAGGTGCTGAATTGAGAAAAGTAGTATAAGTTAATCACAATCCCATAAGTCATATGGTAAAAATTTTAAAAGAAATTTTTTGAAAGATCACTTACCATAGTTAAAATCCTTTTGCATGGGGAAGAGACTGTGATTGACGAAAGGGGATTGCCAGTTCCCACTCAGGAGGAAGAAATGTTTGGGTTGGCATCTTTTGAAGGGATCCCAGAGAAGTAGACCCATCATTTCCTAGGAGATAGGAAATACTTTGAGGACTTCGCCCATCGAACCCTAATGTAACATAGATGAAAATTAGAAAGCCCGAAGCCTAAATCTTTAATTAGGTTTAGCAAAATGAACCCACTCATGGCTTGGATGGCATTTCCATAAAGTTGGAGGGGTGGATATCGTGAATGGCAAAAAAATAATGGAAGAATAGAGGCAAAGGAAGTCCGAGATTTTGGAGGTGAAGTTTAGAAACAATAATAGAACTAAGGGGGAGAACGTTTGGATCTATTTTCCAGTTCTCATATTGAGGTCCTATGACCTCTAGAACACAATCCAAGGGAACGTCGCATTCCCGATGGATTTTGTCAACTAGAATTTTGTTTAAGGCACTTTGATAAGGGGGAACTTCAGCGGTCTTAGTGCGACGATTGGCCATTGCAATTTTTTGAGATTTGAAGTAAAAAGAGCTTAGAAAGATGAAGATGGAAGTCAAGCGAAAACAAGAAAAATAATTCGCTTCATAAAATTCTTGAGGAAGAAGAAGAAGCGGGATAAGATATTTAAAGAAGAAAAAGCAATTATGAGGGGTCAGAGGAATTAAATGATGGGAGCAAAAATCGAAAAAGTGAGCCGCCAAGGTCAGACAGTTATGTCACCGGACAAGTTTTACGTTGAAGGATGGATCCGGGAAAGGCGCCAGAGGTTGATACAAAACACCGAAGGTTGCTTCTTGATGAAGCACCAAAGGATGCTTTGGCATAGTTTTCTGGAGGATGACTTACGGAGGATGGTAGTCCAAAGGAATTAGACTCAGTGTGATTTTCCTATAAATATTGTAATTTTCCTTGTAATCATTCATTCCATTCAGAGAGCACTAGAGTTATAAAGAGAGAGTTAGAGAGAGATTGGGACATTGATTTGAGTTGTATTTTTCTCGAGTTTTCCCAAAGTTCTTGAGTGTTCTTGAGTGAAGTTGTATTCGATTGTTTTGAGTTACAATAGAAAGGAGAATTATTGTTTGTGCTATTTTTAGTACATCCAACTTTGTACTGCCATCTTGTGTCATGGCAACTAACAAAACACCCTTGTATGGATCGTTCAAAAAAGTACCATCTATGCCTATTACTTTTCAGATGTAGTGAAAACACCTAATCGCAGCCCCAAATGCCAAGAATAAATACTTGAATTTGTTCTCCCCATCAACCTCTATGTGAGTTACGGTGCGGGGATATACCTTTTCAAGCATGTAACAATATGAAGGAAGCATGTAGAAACTTTCTTTCGGTGAACCTCTGATAAGATTTTGAGCATGCTTTCTCCCCCTCCAAGCTTTATAATAACTAATTTTTGCGTTAAGATGTGTGCGGGTAAAAGTTTACACGGCTTTGGGAGTGGGCCCCTTTTAACCACCAACAAATTGTGTAGCAACTTGCTCACCCACCACAACATAGGTTGCCTAACGATGGTTGACATTTCTATTTAACAATGAGTAACTATGAATTCCCACATACTTTTTGATGACAAAAACATTCGACTCAGGCACAGTCTTCGATGTATGAAGTTGCGAGTTATAGTACATTTAATCACCCACAACGACCTGGTTGATTTAATGGCTCGAAAAGCAAAATTCCCTTTAAATGCAACATCGGTAAGCTTATTCATCAATTCTTTCTTGCAACTAAAATATCTAACTTTGTGTAAATATAATCTATCACCGAATATAGAATCTGATGGTTCATTTCTAGGCTTGTTTAATGGCTCACTACTAGCAGGTGTCGTCAACAACAACAGGGGCTCAGACGATTGACTGGCACCTTTAGATGGTTGACTATCACCTTTCAGTAGTTGGCTATCACCTTCGACCGGTTGACTAAGACCTTCTGCCTGAACACCTGTAGCCTTCTCAAACTCAACACTGATTGGTTCCACATTACAATACACCAGCAACTTCATGCTGGATGTATCAACCTCAATTTGATCGATTTCTAAAAAATCTATGTCGAAGAAGGTGTCATGCATTTCACCTCCACCGTCGTGCGAACAAAATTCTCTCACATCATCCCCCTCATCATCACTGTCATTTTCACTGTCTTCCACAATGTCATCATTAACAGTTACTTCTTTTGGGACCAGGGTAACATTTAAAGGGTTTTTACAAATTTTCTCATTCCGGGAATCAAGCAACAACTCAACATTGTCATATCTCGTGATGAAAAACAGGCTCATTTTCCCATTCAACTGCGGCAAATAACTTAATGATATTTCGAACATATCTCTAGACACTCCAAGTTTAGCATTAATTTTGTCAATAAAATTCACAAACGAGATTTCTTCCTTGACCAAAATGACCTTGCTATGGCCTTGGCTTGCCCTAAAAACCCAACAATCCTCAAGCTCAACCCATTCTCTGACCTCAACAACGACTTGCAACTTCATCTACAAGAAATAATTAAACCAAACAATTTCATTAAACAATAAATTAATAGACTGACTAAATTATCAAAGACCAACTATAGTTATAGAGTTATAGTCGATTCACATTACTAGAGCATGACTATATAGTTGAGTGATGACTATACCAGTCGATCGGGATTTCAAAATTAATTTTATTCATGATTCACTATTGACTGACTTAGTCAGAAAGCGACTATATAGTCGTGCTCTACATATTAGGACCAACTAGTTTAGTCGACACACTAGTCGCTCCTTTTTCCAAACAGTCGCTCTCCACTAATTTGGATCGACTATCCTGACTACATAAAGACTGACTAGATAGTCGATCTACAATCGCGCCATACATACTATAGTTGGACCCGACTATATAGTCGGTCTATAGTCACTCTATACAAAATGTAGTCAGTTTCGCCTGTAAGAAACCAACTATAAACACGTTTTCAGATCTGATTTTCGAAAATCGAAAAATTTACCTCTAAATCTCATCCATTCCAGATTTTAGACATACAAAGTAACTACAAACTATCTACAACACAAAATACTAACTATAAATTGAAAAACAATTCGTTTAAATTACTTTTAAATTCAAAGTACCTTCAAACTTTAAAATGATTCAACACCTTCAATAATCCACCTTTAAATGCTTCAAATCCTTCACCTCGCACCCTTCTTGATTTTTTCACTTCTCACCAAAAAAATTGCTCAACAATGGTGGGTAGATTTGGAGAAAAATAAAAGGGGGCACTTGATAGGGGTGATAGTTATTGGTTCGTGCTTCTTCTTTTTTTCTTCCCTATTAACGGGTTAAGCAGAATCTTTATTTTTATTTTATTTATTATTCTATTTAGTGGGTTACATATCAAATAATAAAAAAAATTAAAATTTATAAATTTAATATATATATTTTTAAATAGGTTAAATCAGCAATAAGCCAATAAATGTGTGACCAGCCCATTGCAAAATATCAACATTAAAATAGAATTTGTTAGACTCTATTTATTCATTTATTTCTCTTTTTGATGTGAATTGTGAAATAGTTTTTGGTTGTCATCCTAAATATAGTACAAATAGTCTCGAACTATTATGGACACCTCTATAATACTCGGATTTACCCCCTAGATTAAATATGCATTGAGACCAAATAAATTGGAGTAATTGGATGGCATGTTCAGAAAGTTCCCCCGAAGGGGCTGAACATTTCCTATTCGGGAACAATCCCAAGTAGAAGAAGTCAGAACCTAGCAAGGATAAATGAGGTATGATCGACTCTAGGAAGGTGTCCGGATTAAGAGGTTCCAAGCAGACCACTCATAGGGATAAAGTCGGGAAGAATGACTCAAACCGCGAAGCTTGAAGGCCACTTCCAAGAAGTCCTGAACAAAGACAAGCGGCTTGGATGGACATGCCCGAATCGGGTAGTGCGGATAAGACAGATCCTCTGACAAAATCTTCTCATTTTCAGGGGTGGTAGGCTTATTATCCACATCAAGCCCAATGAAGATATGGAAGGATTTCTAGTTAAACTAAGTACTATTAAATTCTTACCCCATCCCCTATAAACAAGGGTGAACCTCATATCAAAAGGGATCCACTTCTCTCCCTCTCATAATAAAAGAAGGCTCTCTCGCTCTCTCTCCCTCTCGAAAAGTTTGACTTCTCTCTAGAAACTCATTGTGTTCTTCATGGAATCAATAAAATGGTCTAAGTGGAGTTTTGATCCAAAAATCCTTTGTTTATGAGATTCCGTATTGTTATCTAGATTACCAAATCTGGTCATAACAATTGGCGCTAGAAGGAGGGCCCTTCGAAAAGTGATCTGGTGGTCCACAACATTCTTTACCGCTCTATTATGTCCTAACAGGAAGAAGCAATAGCTTCTACAAGTCGTACATCCTCGAACTTACAAAAGTGTAAACAGCAAAACTTGCAGCAAACCCCAAAAAAGAAATCAGAAGATAGGCGAACAAACCAACCAAGTCAGGTTCTCATCTCAGAGAGCTATCTCTATGATTTGTTAACTCAGGTGGTAGCTCAAGAAACTGTCCCATCTGCTCAACCACTTGAACATCTAGCAAGTGATGAAAAGAACGAACCAGGAGGATTAGATGGAGAATTATAATGAACCAAGTAATGTAGTTCCTGAAGAGGCAACAATCATTGTTCCTAAATGAGTGGAGGATATCACACCAAAAAGGCCTCATGTTTGGAGCTAGAAAAGCTTTCCCGATTTGAAGCAATCTAGGTCTGGGCCAATGCTCTTGGTTGGAGCAAGTGAGGCAATTCCCATAAAGCACTCCGTATGGGATAGATTGAGAAGCCCCCAGAATTGATAGGGCAATATTCTGTAGTGCTGTTACTGCTGAACAAGAAATGTAAATTTTGTTGAAGATAAATGTATGCATTTTTTGTGAAATTTATTATGTGTATGTTTTTTAATATTATAAGTATCATGGTTATATATGCAAAGAAGCAAGAAAATATGTAAGAAGACATTGCCTGAATTGGGAGGCTTCGTCTGGAAACGAGTGTGATTATTAGATCACCCTTAGAAGTTTGATCTGGAAGACGCACCCTCCGAATTGAAGCCCATGCTCCATTTGAGAGTGAGTGTGATTCTTGGATCACCCTTAGAGGTCTGATCCGGAAGACATACCCTCTGGATCGAAGCCCATGCTCCGTTTGAGAGTGAGTGCGATTCCTAGATCAACCTTAGAGGTCCGATTCAGAAATGCACCCTTTGGACCGAAGCCCATGGTTCATCCTAGAGCGAGTGCTATTCCTAGATCATCCTTAGAGATTTGATCCAGAAGATGCTCCCTCAGGACTGAAGCCCATGCTCTGTCTGAGAGGGAGTGCAATTCCTGGATCATCCTTAGAGATCCGATCTAGAAGCCTCACCCTCCAAACCGAAGCCCATATGCTCTATCCGAGAGGGAGTGTGATTACTGGATCACCCTTAGAAGTCTGATCCAAAAGACGCACCCTCCAGACTAAAGCCTATGCTCTATCCGAGAGTGAGTCCAATTCCTAGGTTACCCTTAAAGGTCGAACTGGAAGACGTACCCTCCGGACTGAAGCCCATGCTCTGTCTGAGAGCAAGTGTGATTCTTAGATCATCCTTAGAGATCCAATTCAGATGATGCACCCTTTGGTCCGAAGCCCATGCTCTGTCCGAAAGCGAGTGTGATTCTTGGGTCACCTTTAGAGGTCAAACTGGAAGACGCAACCTCCAAATTGAAGCCCAGGCTCCATCTGAGAGTGAGTGTGATTCTTGGATCATCCTTAGAGATCCAATTTAGAAGATGCACTCTTTGGTCCGGAGCCCATGCTCTGTTTGAGAGCGAGTGTGGTTCCTGGATCACCCTTAGACGTTCTATTCGAAAGACATACCCTCTAGACTAAGGCTTATCCCTCGTTTGGAAGAAAGGGCTCCCTAGATCACCCTTTGAAGTTAGGTCAAGAAGAAGCACCCTTTGGACCAAACCAAAGCTTTTGTTCCATTCAGAATAGAGTGCTTTTAAGCACCTTCCGGACCTAAGTTCAATCCGGAAGAGAGTGCACTTAAGCACCCTTCGGACCAAAGTTCCATCCAGAAGAGAGTGCACTTAAGCACCATTTGGATCAAAATTCTATCCAGAAGAGAGTGCTCTTAAGTACCCTCTGGATCAAAGATACGTCCGGGAGATAGTACATTTAAGCACCCTCTGGACTGAAGTTCCGTCCAGCAAAGAGTACACTTAAGCACCCTCTAGACCAAAACGAACCCAATATGGATGAACTGGAGGACTGCCCCCTCAAAGTCCAAATACAAATACTAGACCAAAGGTCTAAAGCCAGACAAAGAGTCTGCAACAATAGTGCTTTTAAGTACCATGTCAAAAATATACAAGACCAAAGGTCCGAAGCCGGATAAAGAGTCCAGAACAAGAGTGCTTTAAGTACCTTACCCAAAGCAAGTAGATTTGAAGAGTCAAACTCTCAAATCACAAGTAAAGCTGTTTGGTGAGTTCATTCTTGGACTGTGCTATCAAACTAATTCGAAGAGTCAAACTCTTGGATCACAAGTAAAGTCATCCGGTGAGTTCACTCCTGGATCATGTTAGAAACTGATCTAAAGAGCCAAACTCTCGAATCACAAGTAAAGCCGTCTAGAGAGTTCACTTCTGGATGGTGCTATCAAATAGATCCAAAGAGATAAACTCTTGGATCACAATTATAAAGTCGTTCGGAGAGTTCTCTCCCAGATCGTGCTATCAAGTAGATCCAAAGAGATAAACTCTCATATCACAATTATAAAGCCATCCGGAGATATTACTCTTGGATCATGCTATCAAGTAGATCCGAAGAGATAAACTATCATATCACAATTATAAAGCCATCTGAAGAGTTCATTCCCAGTTTGTGCTATCAAGTAGATCCGAAGAGATAACTCTCAGATCATGGTTATAAAACACTCAGATCATGATTATAAAGCCGTCCAGAGAGTAAACTCCCAGATCGCGCTGTCAGATAGATCCAAAGAGATGAACTCTCAGATCATGATTATGAAGCCGTCCATAGAGTGAACTCCCGATGGAGCTATAAAATCAATCTTGAGGCACTCTTGGATGGTTCAGTTCGAAGAGTTAACTCCCGAGCACACCTAAAAGTAAATGTAACTGCCAAAAGTGTTAAGGCAATAAATTCTCCGTGTAATAGTAAATTCGTTTAAAAATGAACAAGCTCATTTATTTCACAAAGAAAATGAACTTGGGGAGGAGTTGTAATACATGGATTTACCCCCTAAATATGACTTGAGACCAAATAAATAGGATTAACTGGATGGCTTGTTTACAAAGTTTCCCCTGAATGGGCCGAATAGTTTCTATCCAGGAATGATCCCGAGTAGAAGGAGTCGAAACCTAGCAAGGATAAATGAGGTATGATTGGCTCCAGGAAGGCATCTGGATTGAGAGGTTCCAAGCGGACCACTCATAGGGATAAAGTCGGGAAGAATGACTCAAACCACAAAACTTGAAGACCACTTCCAGGAAGTCCCGAACAAAGATAATTGGCTCGGATAGACATGCCTGAATTGGGCGGTGCAGATAAGATAGGTCACCTGACAGAATCTTCTCCTTTTCAGAGGTTGCAGGCCTAATATCTCTCTTGAGTCCTGTGAAGATATGGAAATAAATCTAGCCTACCTAAATAATATTATATTCATACCCCAACCCCTATAAATAGGGATCAAATGTATAATGTAA
>WUAT03294651.1:0-10870 GCA_010015005.3 Ulmus americana | reverse complement strand
ATCTTCGTGGGTACAATCTCTCTTATCATTGTATTACTTGTTCACGATAGTGTATACTTGCACTTATTTGCACACACATTCGATCACAACACATACAACAGTTGCTGCTGTAATAATGTACCCCAAAAGAATAGCTTATAAAGCTTTACATTTTACATCATTAATAACTATCCAATATTGCATCACAAAATACTATAATATCTACATCAAAAGAGTGTCCACCGATATGGCTATGCTATACCATATATCAAAAAAGCTGGTTTCCTATCTATACCAAACCAGTGTAATCAGATGTCAACCAAAAAAAAAAAACAAAAACTAAAAACATCTTCTTTATTCAACTTCTAACTGCTGAGATGGTTGTGTTTGTGCTTGGGATGAGTTGGTGACTGGTTCGGAGATGATTGGCCTTTGAACCTAAAACAAATAAAAGTGAGTTAGTATATTGAGCTTCAAAATTTTAAGTCAATAGAAATTTTCTAAATTACAAACTTGTGCTGTCCTAGTTCGAGAACTTCCAGCAGTAACTGTTGCTCTTCTCGGACATCCACGACTGTTATGACCAGTTTGTTTGTAGGTACAACAAGTTCTAGTAGATCTCCTCTGCGTGACTGGCCTGCTCTCATTAGGACCTCGTTGCCTATGTTTTTTGGGCATGCCTGGCCTTTTCTTAGGAATTGGAGGTTGTAGCAAATCTTTTTCATCCATTTTAGGCCAAAGATTTTCACTAGGAAAAGGATGTACAATACTTGCTACGGATCGCCTCCATGCTTCAACCCTTAAATATGGATCCACATAATCCGAAACATTGGCCCGTATAAATGTAATTGCAGCAACATCGTGCACACATGGTATCCCTGTTACAATCCATGCTCCGCAATCGCAGTGTCGATCATCCAAGCGCACAGCAAGTCTAAGGTCATTGTGCACAACTTCAAACTCATAACCTTGTGCACGTCTAACAACCGAATGTCTTGATACTAGAACCAACTTCTTCACAACACCATCTACTCGTGGGGGCAATACACTTTCTGTTTTCTCAGCAATTTCCCGCCTTTTGTATAGCATATGCATAATCTTAACCCTGTACTCGTCCAACAGTGTCATCGGCGGGGCTGATCTGAGTGGTCCTATCCAATTGTTGAATGACTCAACAAAGTTGGAAGTCACTTGAGCACACTTAACTACGGGATCCATAGTATGCAGAGACCATTCATGCTTGTCCAAAGCCATTAACCACTCATATGCCTCTTTACTTACCTGTTTTATCTGCTCCATTGATAGGTTGAAGTGGCTCACATTAGTGGACTTTGCAGCCTGCCAGAAAAGTGGTCTAACCCCCTCACATTTCACTTTTTGCTGAAGATTGGACCATATATGATGGCAGCAAGAACGATGTCTAGACCCTGGTAACTGACTTCTTATTGCTTCAATTAACCCCTATGAATCAAATGAAATGCAACTGTTAATATAATAACTAACTGGAACTAAAGAAATTCAAATAGAAATGAAATAACGAAATCACTATACCTTTTGACGATCGCTAATCACTACAGAACGTCTTGACTCAAAATCCACACCAAGTGTATCTCTCAGCAGCATTAAAAACCAACACCAACTTTCCGTATTCTCAATTTCAACAATGGAAATAACCAATAGAAACATCTTCTTATTTGCATCTAATGCCACTACAGATAGTAGTATACCCCCCATAAGGACCCTTTAAATGAGTTCCATCCAAGCAAAAAAATGGCCTACAACCTTTTAGTAATCCATCCCTACTTGCAGCCAAGCACAAGAAAATTCTTTTAAACTTTGGCACATCTCGAGGTACCTTTTCAGTATGCAGACAATCACTAGCTACCACAACCTTCGAACCAGGATTTGTTTTAAGAACCATGATACCATACCATTTTAGTTTTGTATATTCCTTTCCATGTTTTTGCAAATCCTCTCCTTGGGCCCTTAATCTAGCTCAGAACAGTTTGTGATTACCAAAATTGGTAACTCCATATTTTTCTTGCAAAACTATACGCATTCCTTGCAAGCTCATGTTTGGTTCGGCCCTTAACTCATCCTTCATGATTCTATCCATCCAAACATATGAAGCCAAAGAGTTGTTCCTTACCACTTGGCACGTATGTTTATTAATAAAAGTTTTCACCTGTCCAAAAAAAAAATTGAAATGAATTAAACATAAAGTAATGAAATTTTAATGTAATAGTGAGAAAATATGTTCAAAAACTTACTTGAAACTGGCTGCCACATTTAGTTTTCGATGCATGAATCCTCCACTTGCTCTCCTTGTCTTTGCATTGTAAAGTCACTCTATACTTGGCAGACTTTACTGTCTTGAACTCAAAGCCTTTATAGATAACATAGTCTCTAATTGCTTTACAAAAGTCTTCATTGTCCTTAAATATTTGATCTAATTGTACATCTTCAACTCTGCCACCACGAAACTCTTCACTGTCATTCACATCTTCCTCATCTTCAAACTCAGAATCTGTTTTCTCATCATCAGTTGGTCGCCTTGGTTGATGATTTTCAGGATTCTCCATCTCACTGTTATAACCCATATCATTTTCTTCACCACCAGCAGACACATGGACTTCATCCTCCACACCAACTTTTGAACCTCCACCCAACATACTCGCATCAGCTAAAATATCTTGAACTAGCTCCGCAAACTCATCGTCATTAATTTCGTTACATAATGGGTTCAAATCTACCCATGCATCACCCACTATATCATCCACCGAGCCAATCTCTTTGTCCATTTCCTGCTCTTCTTGTGCAGTATTACTCTGTTTTTCATTTTCTATCACATCTCCAATATTACTTGCTTCACCCTCTAAAGAAATCTGCTTACTAACCATCAGATTAGTCATACTAGAACTGCCATCTGCATTTTCATTCTCTGAAATTTCCTCAATTACGACTCTGCTCCTCTTTTTAGGACTCCTAACACTCTTAATTATAATTTCGAATCTAATAAGATCACCGCTATCTCCATTAGCATTGAATACCTCCATTAAACTCTCATCATCAAACACAGGAGTATGAAACTCACCATTCCCTGCTGAACCAATTATCTTGTAAGATAATTCCTTCTCTGTTTCATCAAAAGCAACTAGTAATTTAGTCACTTCTTTAATCAACCCCATGTAATGCATGTAATCATCATCCATAACATATTCTTCCAGAACATAATCCTTGCACACAATCTCAAATCTTTGTATTGTCATCTTAACAAACCTGCATTTCGAAGCAAACAATTTTACACATTAAATATACAACTAACAAACCAATACAATAGTACATGCAAATCCAAGAAAAAATAAGTACTTAAGTAACAACCAAATAATCACAATAATATCAAACGAATAAAATATAGCAGTACAAATGAATAAAAATGAAATAATAAACCTTTGTAACCACGGTACCCAAACCCATTCGCCCAAACAACCCCAAAATTTTCTCCATAAACAAACAAAAATCACCAAATAAACAACAATCTAGCAAATAAACTCCAAATGCAACTACTGCTTGTACCATTAAAACATTTAAATTAAAAAAAAAAAATTTACCCATCACTAACCCCTGCCCTAAACCAACCTATGCAGAAGTAACTCACCATTCGTTTCCAGACTCCAAACCCTCTCGCCGTTGAAGATATACAATTTCTCCACTGAAAGCAAAGAAAATCTTGCGAAATGAAGTTCAGATCACCCTATTTGCGAGCTTCACTTTCCTTCCACTTCGCAACCATGGCGTACGAAGAAGAAAACTGATTCTGACAGGTATTCTGGCGCCTTTTTTGCAGTGGGTTTTTGCTATGTTTGGTTCTAGAGATAGTACAATCTCTATTGTAAAAATCCATATAATTATTTTGTTATCTAAAGGGTAAAATGGTCTATTCAGTCAATAATAGGGTCATCCTAGTTCTTTCTGCAAAAAGTAGAGTTATTTTAGTAATTTCGAATTAAGCAGGGTCATTTGAGTGATTTAAAAAATTCCAAGGGTCATTTAAGCAATTTTCCCTAAAGAAAATAAGAGGTCGACGAAATTAAAATTTTCAATATGCAGAGATCCTTCTTACTAAAATAATCCCAAACTGATCACAACCGTTATTGGTCACACCGTAATCCAAGGGCTGAAAGTAAAGAAAAAAAAAATCAAAATAAACGGTAGAAGAAGAAGAACCCTAAACGCAACTTAGGAGCGTGCGTTTTGGGGATTTTGAAGATGGGGAAGAGAGGGAAGCTCGATCGTGAATCTGTAGAAGAAGACGAACCAATGGCTAGAAAATCCTCGAAGAGAGTGAGCAGCAGCAGCGACGACGACGAGGCGAACGAAGATCTGAGCCTCAAAATCGTCGAGAAAGCGATGTTGAAGAGGGCGGCGAGGTTGGTTCCCGACGACAATGGCATCGTTTCGATTCAACCCAATCCGCCTTCTTTCCGAGAAGTCGAAGTAGAAGTCGTTGTTCCTAAGAAGGTTAAGAAGAAGAAGATTAAGAATATGGAAATTGGGGAGAAGACTGTGAGTGCTTGTTACCCTTTTTCTGTTTCTTTTCGTATTTACTATTTATTCTTAATTAGGGAAAACCCAGAAAAAATCTTACAATTTAGTTTGATATTTGTTTAGTTGTGAGAAATAAAGTTCCATTCTTTACTTGTTCTGAATGATTAGTGCTGAGCCAATGCTTTGATTGTCCTAGATTTTCCTGCAAATTTATGGCCATTTATGTATATATTTGTTGGAGAATTCGATCAACCAGAGCTTTTTGCTTGTGGTTGTTGGTATGGATGTTTAACAATCCAAAGCTGCTTTTAGGGTGTTGCTGGAGAAGATGAACAAAAAATGGAAAAAAATAGAGGGACAGATGTCGAACCGAAACCTGTTGAGATTGCCAACAATATTGTGCTCAGGAAACTTCTTGTGAGTGTTTTTGCTCTTAATGCTCTTTGACAATATGAATCCATACGAAGGCTTAGTTTGGTGTGTTTGTTAATTCTATTCTATCAGAGGGGCCCAAGGTATTTTGATCCTCCGGACAGTAGTTGGGGAACATGCTATAATTGTGGTGAAGAGGGTCATGCAGCTGTGAACTGTACATCTGCTAGGCGGAGGAAACCGTGCTTCATTTGTGGGAGTTTTGAGCACAACGCAAAGCAGTGCACTAAGGTTTGTTAGAAATAAAGAAAGATGTCGAGGCTTGTTTTATTACTTTAATTTTTACTATGAGGCTTGCTTTAATTTACTTTTTGAGTTCAAATTTTTTATTATGTTGTTGTTTAGCATTTTCCCTTTGATGGAAGGGAGATAGTAGGGAGGAGGGGGAACTTGGTAGTGGGTGCTGGGCTTTAGATGAATGTTTGTATGTTGTTGAATTAGATTAAACCCAGCTATCCATCCGTTTAAGAGCTCAATGATTGGTGCAACATCCTTGGACAATTCAGTGATGTCCATTTGGAACTGAAAGCACTGTATCACACTCCACTGTTACTTTTCCCCTTTTTTTTTTTCTTTTTTTTTTTTCCCTTTTTGATAATCAGCTGAGATTGGGAGTGTTTTTCAGTCTGGCTGTGTGTGTTTTTTATGCTTTGTATATTTATCTAGTTATGTGCATGTGCTTATATGTTTATATTTGTACTCTGTCTCTCTCATTGCCTATTCTCAATGTCTGATATTATTGCTTTTTTTATGAATTACAATTTTTCGCTGAAACTTTATGTTATAATATTTTGATTTTACTTGATTTTACAATTTTTAACTTTACATTTATATTTTACTACTTGACAATGTTTTATTTAACAAACTTATAGTAATTTGGAAAGAGTGGATTTATCTGCATTGTATGGATACATGTTATTTTCTATGCTTATTTGTGTCTCAATGTTGATGCAAAGCCAGTGTACTTTCCTTGGTTTAGGTCTTTTACGATACTTAATTGACCAGAGTTCCCAGAAAGTTCTGGAAACAGTGAACAGTCCACTGATTATGTAGAACATTATTCTTTTATGAGAATGTACTTAGATATTTTTTATGTTTTCCTTTTTGGGGCTTTAATTTCTCTCTCTCTATATATATATCAGTCTTTATATTTTAATCTTTCATGGAATAAAAATTTATTTTGTCTTAATAATTGATTTTGTCTCTGCTCTTGCTGGATTTATTGAAGGGACAAGATTGCTTTATCTGTAAAAAAAGTGGGCACCGTGCTAAAGACTGTCCCGAGAAGTACAAGAGTAGCTCCATACAATCAAAGATATGTTTAAAGTGTGGAGATACTGGGCATGATATGTTTTCATGCCGGAATGATTATCACTATGATGATCTCATGGTTTGTACATGTTTTAGTCTTTATTTTATTTCATTGGATAGGATTGAATAAAATATAAATTCAATCACTTTTTTTTTTCTTTCCCTTGGGTGGGTTTGTTTAAGCAGGAAATCAGATGCTATGTATGCAAGAGCTTTGGACATTTATGTTGCGTTAAGAATGCGGAGAATTGTTTCCAAGAAGTTTCTTGTTACAAATGTGGTGGACTGGGACATACTGGTTTGGTAAGTGCTATACAATGTTCGCTGTTTTATATTTTTCTCCGAGATTGGGTAATGATAAATTGTTCATCTAATGAGTGAGGTCTGTCTAGATATGAAGGAGCTTTTTATATGATAGGTAAATTTTGTACTTTGATTTTCCAACTTCATAATGAGCTTTTTATATGATTGGAATATTTTGTACTTTGATTTTCCAACTTAATAATGAATAATATCTTTTGAGTGTAATAGATACTCAGCACTGTGTCATGTCTTGACCAAGTCTTGTTGGGATCCAAATTTATGTTTTCTTCATCCATGTGGTGAAACCTGGTTTACACCTTGCGAAGATGCTTAGTGTTTTTAAAGTCATACATTCTCTTATGCAGTCATGCATGAGGGTAAATGGGGAAGCCACCGGTACGCAGTCAGCTAGTTCCTGCTATAAGTGTGGGGAGGAAGGTCATTTTGCTCGGGAATGCTCAAATTTTTCTAAGGTTAGTAAGCAGTATAGATTGCAGAATAATGATGTTGTGTGCTTTGCTTTTCTGTCTTTTTGCTTGTTCTGTCCCTATTTTCATTGTTATTTTTTTCCATCACAAGTGCTTATTTTACCTTTGTTAGGGGAGCAAGAGGAACCGAGAACCATCCACTCCAACCTTTAAACATAAGAGAGAGAAAAAAGAAAAGGGATTTAAGTCTGCACCTCATGATCTAGGTAAGGCTCGTAGAAAGAATAAAACCCCGTATGAAGGAAGTCGTGCTACAACACCGAAAAAGTCCAAACATAGAGGTGGGTGGATAACAGAGGATCCCGTGGATTTCTCCCTTGAAAGATGCAATCGTGCTATAACACCGCAAAAGTCCAAACATAGAGGTGGGTGGACAACAGAGGATCCCGAGGATTTCTCCCTTGAAAGGTGCAAAAGGAACAGTTGGAGGTCACCTGCTGCATCACCATCTGGAAAGGGTCACAGAAATTCTGTTTATACATCTGGGGGTCATGTATCAAGTTCTCGATCTCCTAATCTGGCAAGGAATGTCTATGGAACTCCAAATTTTCATAGACAATCTAGCGCTTCTCACCATAATTATTCTGCATCGAGGTTTGGCAACTCTAATAGTAGCGGGAATACAAGAAATTATGACTGGTGGTAGTATTTCAAATACATGCACCATGAAAGCATACGAAGAGGAACTAACTGCAAAACTTTTAGTCTTCTTTCAAGACTGGGCTCATTAAGCCTTCTTTAATCCTGTAAGTTCCTTTTTTAAAAATTAAAGGAAACAAATACTGTCTTTCTTCGCTACTATTTTATGATTCATTTGATTAGTCTACAAATTATGCATCCAGCCTGAAAATATTTCTTGTGTGGAGTGTGCATCTTCGCTCTCTTCACTTTTAAATTATATATAAGTTTATGTCCGGCAATTACTGTCATATATATCGATATCCTTTAAAACTCTTAGTTAGTGTATGGTCAGGAGTGGAATGAAAAGGACTGCTTATTCGTGACTTTTGGGAAGTGTTCTAACTGTGAAAGAGCACATACACATACACTTTATCGATTCCTTGATCTCGCTTTGTATGGATTCTAAATATAATCCATGCTCATGTATCTGCATGAATATGGGCGTTCTTCTGCCTTGAAATAATCAATTTGAAAGAAAGTTGACTAAATTTTTAGATCTCAAGGCTGTTCTGATTAATTGTTCATTGAATTGTACTAGAATTGTGGGGGTTTTGTTTCTTAGACTCGGTGGTCTCTAACTTTGTTGTGTTTCTTTGTTTTCTTTCACAGATTCAGAATCTGGGATCCGGAACCGGCCAGTGTTTGCTTCATTAGAGTAAATGGTTCTTTACATTATGATTTAAGGAAATATGTAGATTGTGAGATAGATAATCCTTGGTATAAACGGTTGTTCCTTGTTAGCAATTAATTTTGTTCTTTTATAGATAAAATGAGATTTATGTTATGTTTTACAGTTTTTATTTTTCTATTTGCTTCATTTGCATTCAATCCTAGTAAGAAATGGGCGGGCTAAGATCTTGACTTCTAAACATGATTTTGTGTGGTGGATGATGGGAACCTGAGTCTAAAATCAAGAACACAACATACCACAGCCGGACACACAAGGAAAAGAAGGAGAAATCAACTAGCTTGTATTAATCTTTACTCAAGAGATTCAATACAAATCAGAGGTCAGACTACAGTAGAGCTGGAAAAGAAGAACAATAGGGTTTGAGGTCCCTAAACCTCCCAAGAACATGTACCTGCACCGACGGTGTTTACGAAAGCCTCTAATCCTTCGCGAATATCATCACAAAGATCCCATAGAGAAATAACTAGTAGTGGCTGAAATTTCCTCGTTGGTGAAGAAGATGAGGCTAAAATTTTCAGCCCGCTCCGGTATGGCGCCAAGGCGTCGAACCTTACCTTCAACTGCTTGATCTGCTCCTGAATCTTTCTACCTCGCTGCTTGATCAACTCTTGAACAGACTTCGTCTCCTTCCCCATGGATGAAAAACTACTAGTTGAAGCCATGGACCGTTGATGCTCTGATGAGAACTTGAGTCTAAAATCAAGAACACAATGGAATATAACAGACCACATCAGTAAACACAAGGAAAATAAGGAGAAATCAACTAGCTTGTATTAATCTTTACTCAAGAGTTTCAATACAAATAAGAGATCAGATTATACTAGAGCTGAAAAAGAAGAACAAACTGCATAAATGAGAACAATAGGGTTCGAGGCCCCTAAATCTCCCAAGAACATGAGCCAACCTCACCCAAAATTCTAATTCCTCCCCCTCATCCTTTCCCTCGCTCTTCTGTATAACAAGTCCAATTTTAACAAATTCTAGAACCATCCCACGTACACATACTAATAATGAGTTATTTACCATTCTATAATACTAAGCATTTTTAAGTTGAGAAAAAAGTGATGGTATTTACGAAATTTAATAATAATAATTTATTAAAAATGTGACGAATGTTAAAACAATGGTAAAAAAATGGAATATTTTATTAAAAAATATGATGAAGAAATATAATATTATATTAAAAAAATGATTGGAAAATATATATTTTATTAGACAAGTAATGAAAGTGAGATTTACTCACGAGAAGTTATACAGCGATGAGTTTTTAAGATATTGTTGATGATTTTAAAATCATCAATTAAACAGCCCCTCATCGTCCAACCAATAGCCCACTTAGTGTGATGCGAATTGAAAGCCTAAACCCTATTGTGATGCAAATTGAAAGTTCGGGAGGTAAAAGTTTAAGATTCATTTATTCTGTGTGTATGATTTCACAAAGTTTACTTGGGTTGATTTTTTGAGGAGAAAATCTTAAACCTTTTGATAAATTTGAATAATTATACTTAAAATTACAAAATGAAAAAAAAGGTTTGAAATAAAAAAAAAAAATTGTTTTGAGAACACAAATTTTTTTTTTTTTGATGAATTTTGTTCTTCTAGGAGTATTTCTCACTTTCAGCTCCCAAGACACCTGTAGTGGTTGAAAAAAATAACTGAATCATTTAAGCTATTGTAAAAAAAAATTATACAGGATTCTAAAAAAATCAAAGTAAATGTAGTCCACAAAATTAAAAAATAATTTTATATAAAAAAATAGTGGGGATATTGAGATTTAATAATATGAAAAGAATAATATTTTATGTAAAATGTGATAAGAATATTAATAATATAATATAAAAAATGGTAAGGTTTAGGTGTATAAGATGTAAAAAGTGGTACCTTTTATATATATAAGATAATTAAATATGGTAAGATGATGTAAACGGTAGTATGATCCACATGATATAATAGAATATGATAATAGTTAAAATAAAATAAAAAACAGATTTTTGAGGAATTTAAAAAAATATGATAGGATTTGAATTTTTTCGGATAAGGTGTAAAACAAAGACCTGGTCAACTCTAGAAATTCCTTTTTTTTTTTTTTTTTTTTTTTAAGATAAAATTTTCGTAATTTTTTTTTTAATTCCTTAATAAAATTAAATTGTTATAAATAACATAGTTTGAAAATAAAGCTCTTTAATAAGATATGTAACCACTTAAGCAATGGATTTCTTTTAACAACTAATGGTGTGTTTACTTACACCTAATCGGAGTGGTTTATAATCGGATTGTGTAACAACCCGACATTTCGCAGGCCGTACATCCTACCCCTAAAGGACTCATTAGCGCCTTAGGGTTCTAACTTAATTGTTTCACCCTAGGAAAGAAACCGAACTTATTTAGGTTTATAAAAATTCTAAAACCATGCCCTAATTTCATTACAAAATCTCAT
>WUAT03294540.1:0-10874 GCA_010015005.3 Ulmus americana | reverse complement strand
CAATTTACATTTCTTGCACTTTACATTCAAGTTATTTCTTTATTGCAATTTGTTTTGAACAGATTTCTTTTCTTGAATGTTTTAAGTTTTTAATTGCTTGAAAAGTTTTTAAAAGTTTTGCAAAAACAATTCATCCCCCCTCTTGTTTTTCCATCCGGACCAACAAAGTTAAACCTTGCCAAACCTAAATGGTTGGGACCATCGTTAGACATAGCCGAGCCGAGGTGCATAGAGGGTTCTTCAAACAATAAGGAGCTGGGTCATTTATTCAATAAAATGATATTGGTCATCTTTCCCATATCTTGGCTGAGCTGAATTATACCACGATCGATCCGAGGTGTGCTATAACCAATCTGAGGCATACTTGTTCCAACTCAACACCAACTATAAAGAAAAAGACATCATCATAGGTGGGACGAAATCAACTTCAACAAGGTATTTTCCATCTCACATCATCCCCAAACCATGCGCAACTATTGGGGTAAAAATTTGAAAGTAGTTATCATGGTGTTGGGGGAAAACATCAAAGACATTGAAACTGTGATGGGGGAAACAAGCTCTGAACCATGATCGGCCAAGAAAGAGTTGACAAAATCCGCCATAGTCGAGCTAAGTCAAAAGAGAAAGATAAACTCTCTTGAATCTAATCTAGAAAATGTCGAAGTGGTGAACTTAAAGCTGAAGAAGAAGAAGAAAAAGAAAGCTGAAGAGGTTACAGCCAAGCATGTTTACTTCGGGCCTATCATTGATGAATAACAAACACTTCTGATCCAAAATTTCAGAGAAGTACTTGATTAAGATTAGGACCAAGTATCACATTCTTGACTCGATAAGATTGAAAGCTTCGATGAAAATGAGAAACCTTTTGATGTAAAGGCCGGAGAGGTTGCCATTTATTTGGATGTGATTTATGTAGGATTGAGATTTCTACTCCAACCGTTCTTTCGAAAAGTCATCAATACTTAGGGTGTGGCTCCCCTCCAAGTTAACCTGAACATTTATTGATACATATATGCTATTTATGTCTTGTATCTAAGCTTGGTATTGGTGTGTTGTCCATGGCCGAGTTCAAGTATATTTATATGACAAAAATCACCAAGCCAGAGAGTATTCAAACAAGAATTACAGTGTTTTCCACTTGAGCCACAAGAACAAGTTGGTAATAATCCAAGAAACGTCAACCTCAAACAAAAGATGGGGGAGCCACTTGTTTTGGGTAAATGGGGGTTGGCTAATCGAGGACTGCCTTGAGAATTCTCCCTCAAATGATCATGTCCACAATCAATTCCAAAGAAAAGCTAGGTGGGATACAGTCGAGCTCACAACTCAACAATTATAGAATCTCAAACTTGTTATATCTGTGATTGAGGAGAGCCGTGACTAGACACGCTTGAATACCACTATGGCTCTCTATAACGCAAGTCTCGAGAAGGTGAAGCCAATTGGTGACGTTGACCACCCTTTCACTTCGTAAAGAATGAAAGGGCTTCTGATAACATTAACGATGATGAGGTTCATATTGAGATTGGAAATTCCAGCTCAAATGACTTTGAGAGCAGGGGTGAACCCTTAATGTTTGGAACTAGAGATTTTCTACACTTAAAAGAATTTCCTTCTTATTTTCTTACGTTTCTGACTCTTCTGTTTTGACTTGTACAGGTGTGAGCAAGAAACCTAAGAGGCTTTTGCCCAAGGTCATCCAAGATCACCGAGAAAGGGTAAAAATAGCTTTTTCTAAAACTCATTGTAAGGAGACTCCTCCCTCAACTTGTGCATCTAAACCTATAGCAAGGACAACATTGACTGAAAGTTCCAGAGCTCAAGAGCCAAAGAGGAAAAAGATTGAAGAAAAGGTGTCTGAGGAGCATGTGACCGGGTTGAAGTCGTTGTCCTCTCGAGATCAGAAGCATTATGATGAGATGCCAAAGCATTTGAGGGCCGGTATAACAAGTTTAATTGCGATCTTTCCATAACATCCATGGACATGGAAGGTCACAAGTTACTTGAGGACACCATGGCTAAGATATAACTTCTTCTTTTATTCCCCTTAACTTATGTTGATGCGATTATCCTCATATGTTCCCTATAACTTTTTTTCTTTTGACAGTATTATTTCCTCAGTCGTTCCAACTGAATTGATCATGAAATTGCGTCGTAAAAGATCAAGAGCATAATTGAGTTGAATGATAAGCTAGCCAACTCTAAGGAAAAGGTTAAGAAACAAGAATAGACCTTGAGCAAAGCCAAAATGGTCCACACTGAACTTGAAGAGGCTAAAGAGAAGATCAAGGAAATCGAGGAAAAGTTCAAGTTGGCCAAAGAGTATAGGCTAAGGAGGAAACTCTAAAGTTCCACCCTGAACCTACTGAATTCTTCAAGTGGCTTGACATTGAAGGTGATGGAGGCCGATGGTGATCAATAGGTGCTTCATGACTTAGGTTTTTCTTGGGATCCTGCTTCACCTTTTTTTTTTTTTTTTCAATTATGATTTGTGTGAGCTTAGTAATGCCTTGTTTCAAAGCTCACATCCATTCTGCCTTGCTTTATTTTTCTTCTGAGGTGATCGTAGCTTAGTAATGTTCTAACTTCGCACTATTCTTTTGAATTTATAACATGCTCTTTGTTATATTTTGTAGCTTTTATGAAATATCAACTTGAGTCATCATGATTAATTGTCAATTTAGATTTCTAAGCCATTAAATAAAGTTAAGGACTTGCTTCGTTCGAATTTGTTTTGCTAAGTATCGATAGGAAAATTTATGGCGACACCGACCAGAAATGACCATAATCAATCAGGCCATGGCCCAACTGATTGTGACTGAGCTAGCCGTGGCCAAGCAGGCCAGCCTGGCTACACCAAGCTTAGCATGGTGAGCTTGGCACGACAGAGATGGGCATGGCCGAGAAGGCCAAGCTTGGCATAACACGGTCAAGCTAGGCATGGATGAGTTGGGCACATAGTCAAGCTTGGCATGGCTGCGCTGGGTGCAATAGAGCTTGGCATGGCCATTTTGGCTTTATAGGGTGTGACATTCCGTACTTAGGCAATTTTTTAGAGCAAGGTTAAATTCCAAGCAAAACTTGAAACCAAGTTGTTTTAATCGCATCTTGAACGTTTTACTTAATTTTAAAACTTGGAATTTGTGTGATTGTAGCAAGCAAATAGTTCCAAGCGTATAACTTCGGCCATAAGTGTAGGGCTTAGTTGTTTTTGACTAGGTTTGTTCCTTTTCAAAGTTGGACGTTTCAACCAGAACATAACCTTGAGTTGTAACAAACTAATTTTGGATTTGAGTTTCCACATCAATGGTTAAGAACTTGTCGTTCTGTCCATGATGAGCTCGGAGGTGAAATTGAAAAGATGAAAGAATTATTTCAAAGTTATAATTTACCATGGCATACCACCCTTCCCCCAGGCACGAATTTACAAAGACTTAAAGCGATTCTATGTAGCATGCATCAAGCCAATGGTGTATTCAGCTTTAGCCCTTAGTATGAATTAGTAGAGTTATCTTTATGTTTGAGAAAAAAATTAACTAACACTTTATTCATTGAATGATTCGCGACTTACACGATTTATTTGCACATGTCTTGGAAAAGAAACAAATGAAAAAAGAAAACTAGAACTGTTGGTGGTATTTGTGCAAGAACTCGACATTCCATGGATTAACAAGCGCACTAACCCCAATCGTTTTCAACTCATAGGTGCCTGGACGTAGGATGGCACACGAACGTGATACAGGCCTTCCCAATTTGGACCAATAACTCCAACCCCTTTCCTTAGTGTTGAGGAAGACCTTGCACAGGACGAGGTCACCCTTGGCGAAATATTTGAGCTTAACCTTGTTGTTGTAGTGCCCAGTTGTAGTTTGTTTGAGAGCTGCAGCTTGGACTTGGACGAGTTCACGCTTTTCTTCGAGAAGGTTAATGCCAAAGTGATGATGACATCATTTTCTTCTTCATTGAAATTCTTGATCTTGAAAGTCAAGATGACGAGTTCAACAAGTATGACAACATTGACTTTGTAAGCTGAGGAAAAAAGGGTTTTTCGATCGAGGCTCGATGGCTAATTCTATAAGACCATTGAACTAGATATAGTTCATCCACCTAGGCTTCTATGGATTTCTTGATCTTTTTCTTTAGCCTGTGCTTAATGATCTTATTGACAACTTCTACTTGACCATTACTCTTAGGATGAACTAGGGATGAGAAAATCTTCTTGATGCTCAACTTAAAGTTCACAAGGTACACCGAACCAACAAATAATGTTCTTTTAAATGAAGCTTGTGACGTTCTGCTTAGATATCTTGGCTAGTGGCTTTGCTTCGACCCATTTCATGTAGTAATCAATGGCGGCACAATGTACTTGAGCTTCCCCTAAGCCTTGGGGAGGGGCTGATAAGATCGACTCCCCACTTCGCAAAAAGGCCAAAGACTGGAGATTGAGATCAGATCTTTTGGAAGTTAATGGGGGATAGTTTAAAATCGCTGAAAATTATCACACTTGCAAATGAAATTAAGAGAGTTAGCTTGGATGATCAGCCAATAATACCTTGTTGGAGTATTTTGTGGGCTAAAGCACAGCCGCTAGAGTGGTTTTCGCATATGCCCTCATGAACTTCCTGGAAAGCATACCTTGCTTGATCTTCATCCAGACAAATAAGACTTAGTGAAGAAAAGCTTCTCTTGTACAGCTTGTGATTTTCAAGGTAGTACTTGGTTGACCTGTACCACAATCATCGACCCTCGAACTTGTCAGTTAAGAGAACTCCATCATAGAAGTAAATGACAATTGGATCCATCCAGCAAGAATGAACTATGATAGCATTGACCTGTTGGGGCTTGTTGATGCTTGGCATTTCTAGAACTTTGATTGGGACTGACTTAAGCAGACTATCTTCTAATCCAGTTCCAAGGTGAGCTAAAGCATCAGTGTTGGTTTTCTCATTCCTTCATACTTGTGTAATGGTGGCTTTATTAAACTGGCAAAACAATTCTTTCACTTTTCTAAGTAGGAAATCATCTTTTCTCTTTTGGCATGGTACTTAGAATTGACTACATTAATGATAAGCTGAGAATCGCTGTAAATGAGAAGGTGCCAAGCCAAAACCTTTTTGGCCAACCTGACGTCAATGAGCATGGCTTTGTATTCAACTTGATTATTGGATGCTTTGAACCTGAAGCGGAAAGCACAACTGAGTTTCAACCCATCTGGGCTGACCAAAATGATTCATCCCCCAAGCTATTTTCTATAGAGGAGCCATCCATATATAAGTGCCATTGCGAGCTTGATTGAGGGATGAGCTCTTTGGATAGCTTAGCACTCTGAGGTTGGTAAGTGAACTTGACGATGAAGTTTGTGAGAGCTTGACCCTTGATTGTCGTGCGAAACTTAAAGTGAATGTTGAACTTGCCAAGTTCAACTAACCATTTATCAAAGTGTCCAAGAGCTTTAGGTTTCTAAAAAACTTGCTTTAGTGGGTTAGGATAATGACTATATGAGCTTGGAAGTAGGGGCAGAAAAACCTTGACATTTCTAACATGCAAAGCTCTAGATTTTTGAAAATATTATCAAGTCTAGCTTATGGTCGTAAAATTTCATGAGCAGATTCCCTGTCGTTTGAGAGATATTAGGTCGAGAAGGGATACTACTCTCTTTTGGTAGATTTGAGAAATGTTAAGGAATTTGAGGAAAATGCATGTTAAGTTATAACTTTAAATTAGTGGGTTTTAGGATATAAAATGCGGTTTGATTCTAAGTAAGGGTCTAAGAAATTTATTGGAAAAAATTGAGGGAGGATTGTTATATGAGTTCTAAATATGGGTGTAATTGAATGAAAATATAGTTTTAGAGTCAAAATAGAATTTTGTAAAAATAAAGGGTAAATTCTGAATTTTTTAAGTCCAGAACAGAGAGAAAACATGGCAAATTGATTATTAAAATTTTTCAAAATTAATAAGGATGGCCTTGTAAAGTTTTGTTAAAGTAAGGTCAAAGTGTGATTTTCAAAAGTTGAGGGGCAATTTTGTAAAAACAACTCTGACCAAACCAACTGCTTAAATGATGTTTTGACTTGAAAGATGAAACTTAGGCTCAATTTGGTAATGTTGTGCTTTAGGAAAAAGCTGATGCCAACTGTGCTGGATGATAAAACTGTTGTGAAAGCAAGTAGCTAAGTGTTAAGTAACGGTAATTTTAAAAGTGTTGCAGAGTTTAAAAACAGTAGAGTGGTGTTTGGTAAACTAAAAAATTAAAGTGCTTTTACATTATTTTTTATCATCATATGAAGTTCTTTAATTTTATTTCAAAATAAAAATTCAATCGTATTAATTATTTAATTCTTAATAAGTTCGTATAACTAATTTACAAAAATATTTATTATTATTATATTTAAAAATATGAACAAGCATATTGATTTGATAAATTAATAAATAATAATTTCAAATATATTTAAATGTAAAAATTATAAATATAATTTAATCACAACATGATGTATGATATACTAGAAAGAAATATAATAGAAAGAAAAAAGATGAAACATCAAATATATAGAGAGATATACTAGACAAAAATATAATAATAAAAAGAGAGACGGAAAATATGAGAGAGAAAATTTAAAATATATATATGAGAGAGAAAATCTAGTAAGAGAAAAATAGGACTGTAGAAAAAAAAACGGAGTTTAGAGAAAAATAAAATAAACAAAAGAAAAAAAATATAAAAGATAATAGAAAAATATGAAATAAAAAATTAGTGAAAAAAATAAATTATAAAAAAATAAAATTTTAAGAGTAAAAGTAGGGAGCGACCTTTACACTCACTTAATCCACCTAAATAGATTTGTTTAAAATAATATCAAATTAAAATTGTCTTTAATTATTGAAATATATGTAAATATGTATATACATAAAAATAATTACACTATTAAGTAAAATTGGATTTTGTAATTTAGAATTTAATAATATCCAAATTGAATGGATAAATAAATAAAATATTAATTTAATTTAATCAACAAAATTATAATTTGAATTAAATTAAGTTAATCGAGATTTAAGAAATAATTGGGGTTGAGTGGTAATTAATCGAATTAATCAAGATTAAGACTTACAAAGATTAATTAAGTTTAATCGGATTAATGAAAATTTAATAAGGAATAATTAGAATTAGTCTAGAAAATCGAGCTTAAGAAAATTACTCAAGCTATTTTAATTAGTAATCTTGATTAATGAAAAGATGCGATTAAAGCCAATTAAACATTAATCAAGAATTATTAAGGTTTAAACAGTAATTTGTGAATCGCTAGACATGATCATGTGCATGATAAGCTTTAACGAATAAAATTAGAATAAGTCTGATTAGGCTGCTTCTTAATTAGAACATGATGTGGAGACGAAAAAAATGGGTGAGCATTTGCGTGGAGCATTGTAAAACAATAAGTACAATTTTACCTACAACACAAAACAAATGTTTTCAAGACGTCATTGCAATGTGATGATTTTGACTGAATGTTAAATGTTTAATTGAACGCTAATTGATACTGTACTATTCTTGAGCTGTCTCTTTTGTGATGATTGCATAGACTGTTTATAATGTTTTCAAATGCAATTATGAAAAAGAAAATAGACTTTTAAGATTTTAAATGAAAGTTTTTTTCTAAAGTGTCACACCCGGCCTTCCTTATTACAGCTAAGTTTATTAAGTTGAAGAATGCCTTCAGGTGGAGGGTTTAGGATGTAGAGACTAAAATTAGTCTACAATTAATGAAAAAGGGGTACCGAAGACCTGAAACCAAAAAGATAGATGAGCAAAGATACTTAACACCAGGGTAATGTTGGCCAAGTTCACTTTGACACTCAAGTTAATAAGATTTCGATTGACAATAATAAAAAAAAATTGAATGAGAATACGATAAATATGAATTTAAAAAGAAGTAAATTAACTGTTTCGAATGAAGTAAACTTCGAAGGAATGATGATCATTTGAAAATGTGATTCAGAAGGATCAAAAGGAATTCCGAACTACTATAAGTATGGAGTTTTTCCATTCGCAGTGCGAGCCGCCAGAACTAGTGGCCTGAAATCGTCTCTAGGAGCTCGAAAACTACTAGAGAATGGGCGATGATTGTAATTAGAGTATGGAAGTTCTTAGATGGATGTAGTTTTTCCAATTGAGTTTTCGTAGTTCTTATTGTGTAGGGGGTTCTGCCTCCGAGCTTCCCTTTTATTGCTGTAGAACTTAAACGTTGAGCCTAAGGCTTGTTCCGAATTCAAGGTTCAATTGTGTAAACCCCAGAAATTTTAGAACTCTGAAATTATAATTCTTGCCATTTATTATGGAATAAAATGACAGTCGAAATTATATGAATTACTGTGTTGGAAAGACGCAGTTGGAATTTGCTAAAGACAAAATATTGTGCCAATGTGATAGTTATAACCTAATTCGCAATATAAAATTAGAAATAAACGGATATTAAATATTAATATTGTCAAAGGTAAAAACATTAACAAAGAGTAATCATTTTACGGATTAAATTGAGGTATTCTAAGGCCTTATTAGCCAATATATTCAAAGAATGGAGTAATATGCAATAAATTGATTCCCTTAAAATCAAGTAATGAGTGCAAACCGACAGCAAAGAAATACTTTCGGTGCTTTGTTTTTGTGTTGGAATCAATCCAATGCAAGGGCCAAAATACTTCTTAAAAATAAATAAATAAGATAATAAGGGATGATTCTTTGATGCTTTGGGCCAACACAAATATCAAAGCAACTGAGTGTATACGCCCCTACTCTATGTTGTAATAATTAACAACAAACAAATTTATTACTTTATTTACAAATTAATTCAAACAAAATAAAAACATAAAATTTCTTAAGCTAGAAAAATAATTGTCTTTACATATTTAAAACTTATTAACAATAAATAGATAAATAAACTTACAAAATAAGGATTGTATTTGCAAATTTACTTTGAAAATATTCTAATATTATTTTTAGTAACAAAATAATAATTATAATTGCCATATCAACTATATTTTAAAATACTAATGATCCTATTATAGTTTGAATTATTATTAAGAATAGTACCTTGGTAATACTAATAGATCCCCTAGTATTACTGACTAATATTTTTATCATTACTACTATTTTTGATAATTATAATTATCCCTCAAATATAATAATTTCCATTACTCCTTTTTGTAATTATCATACTTACTATAGCTACTAATAATATTAACAACACCACTAATATTGTCGGTATTAGACAATGAGAGTTTTATAAATTTCTTTAAGTGATTATTTTTATTAAAGATTTTGTTAAACAGTTCATCTATGTTAAATTAAATGAAAAGATGTACATTTTATAATAATTGCAATTTCACTCCTGATTGGAAGAATAACTGTTTTAAGATCACTTTGCAACTTTTAGGGACATAATTGATATATTTTGAGAACTTAATAGCAATTATGCCAAGATAAGGATCTTTATGCAATAAATCGATTTTTAAAGAAATATACATATGTCGGTAACATCACAAGAATAAGAAACAATAGGACATTCTGGGATGCCTGACCTAAGTGGTTAAAAGCCAAAAAAAAAAGATGTAACACATTTGCTTTTGGTGCTATGTAGGTGTGCCAAAGTCAATACAGGGGGCCAAGTGCTTATTACAAGTGCTCAATGTCCTGTCTTGGTCCAATAGTTGAGTGGAGAAGTAATAATTACATAACATTATTTCAAACACTGAAGGAAACTAAAATCATCACATATCACGCCTCATTGTGTTACTATAAACTTTCTACAAATTAAACCTAGCCAATCAGAGAACCTTGCAATATGAAAGAGAACAGCTAAGCACCTGCAACACAAAATCAAACACACAACACAAAATGGCAATACTAGAAAAGTGAATCAAGCGGGTTAGGAGATTCTTATCAAGCATTCCAGGCGAATATAAGGTAACTGTAAAAAACTCAGCTTAGTAGAGTATTCAGCACATTAGTAGATTCAGTTTTAAATCCATCAACCTTTGTAAAACACATAACCTTTCAGATTTCAACATACACAATAGAAAATCAGTTTTCAGGCACGTTGGTTGTGCTCATCAACAAACAAAAACTGACACAATTCTCCACTACCACAATCACAATTTAGATTCAAAAATGAGACTTTATTATACTTAGAAAATCAACTTCTAGACACAATGATAAATTCTGAAATTTTGTTCAATATCAAGCTTAGGAAAAGGAAATCTTCCAGATCATGGCTTAGTCCCGAACATGGTGAATTACATAAAACAGTTTTCAGACACAAATATAGTGTTCATCATTAAACACGAAAAATTAACATGATTTCATCACAGAACAACAATAACCTCTGGAAAACTTGAGATCGCAATAATTCACAAAAACAATTTTCGGAAGCAACAACAATTTTCTTCATCAAACTTAACCAATAACCCCAGATCAATTTCGAATTAATAGAAAAACCCCAAATCAACACATAATCAAGAAACCATCATGTCCAACATACGGATAGGGTTTAGAATGGTTTACCAATAGACCGGCTTCACTCGGCAGCGCGGGGGATAACCAGCCAGAATCCATCCAGCACGACCACCGTGGCGAATCAGCCAGGAAGAGTACTAGGTCTGAAATATCCGGTACCGACAAGGGGAGGAAAGGCTGGGAAAACCCCCTAGTTCACGGATGTAAACAGAGGTGAACTAAAATGGCAAGGAAACATCCAAATCAGAGCTCCAGATCACCATGAGTTGGGAATAAAACCCCGGAGCTAACGAAAGGGGCCATCGCGCAGAGAGCAACCACCACCATGAGGAGTAGCCCCGATGAGCTAAAGGATGGAACCCCA
>WUAT03294429.1:0-10876 GCA_010015005.3 Ulmus americana | reverse complement strand
TGAAAGGGGAAGTTGTTGGGAAAAAGGCCGCCATCAAGATAGTTTCAGCAAGCGTAGTAATTTCTTAATTGTTATAAGTTTATTTACTATAAAGTTTTAAACTAATGTATATATGAGATTGTAATATTTGTTTAATGTTTTAATTTATGCTGCATGGTTTGCTTAACAAACTTAAAACTACTTTTGAAACTAACCGATTAAAGTTTTAAATATCGGGGATTACAAGTAAATTATTTATAGTTTATATATTGATTTAAAAGTATTTTTTCTAAGATTTGATGTTAAATAAATAAATAAAAAGTGGTTTTATTTCCACAAAGAGTTTGATAAGCAATTTCAATAGAAAGTTTAGAATTTATCTAAGGATAAAACGTTTATTGTAAGGATGAAGTTTTTTTAAAAAAATTAACCTGAAATTTTAAGGTCCTAATTATGATTATTATGAAGTAAGTTGGAGCTTAGGAAGGTCGGGCTTTTACACTAAATGGGTTCACAGCTAGAGAATTATGCTATAAATTTTTCAGCTAATTGGGTTAAACTCTCAGTTGATCGTTACGGCAAATTAACATACCAGGTCCAAGCGTGGTTTTCTAAAATAATTCTGAACAACCTGTACTTAAGCGCATCATGGTTAGGATTTAAATCCATGTGCACAACATAATTATCCAGATGCTTAGATGGAATGGATGTTCCTAAATTCAAATTAGTCATTTTAGGTAACTTGACACCCGATGGAATTTCATAATGCTCTATTGTCGGAGTAAATACTAAGCGATTCACCGCCATAGTCCCAAGAATATGACATGTTAACTATTGGCGAGACTCAGCCAACACTCGGTCAGTGTATGCGTTCAGGTTGATAGTTCTATCCATATTTTGATACAGTAAAAGACTACTCACCCCTTAATTCGGCACCACATTATCGTTTGGTTAAAACACATAAGTAACATGATCGAAATTAATACTTCGGTAGTTGGTATTCTGTTCCCCGAATGAAGTTCAACTTGACCTTGTGTTTCCACGCGTGATTAAGGTTCACGAAACTCTGGACATGGTTGTGATCGTCGCCGATTGTTCAATCGATCTCTCAAATCTGGCTGAACACCCATCGAATTTGAACGAGTGATCCGATCTGTTCTGGATTGTCATATGGGAACAATATTACCTGTTTCACCATGAGGAGCCTTGACATTGTGTCCAACTTGACCTCCTTGGCCTAATAAATCATGCCACACTATGACTAGATGATTGAGATTTTCATACATAATTGATGAATGTTTATCGATAAGATGAATGTTTGATTGTATGCTAAAAGGAAACTGTTTGACTATGAATTTGAAGGAAACTGTTTGATTGTACACTGAAAGAAAATTGTTTGACTGTAAACCAAAAAGAAAATGTTAACTGTAAAGTGCTAGATGAATGGTTGACTGTGAATTGAAAGAATTGTTTGAATGCTTGCAAGAAAAATATAATGTTTTCTTTGTTTGCTGAACTTTGCTATGTGAATGAATAGAGCGGAGAAGTTAAATGAATATGGTACTGAAATGAAATATTTCAAAAGAATGTTTTTTTAATGAAGTGCTATATTCGGCTTCTTTTAATTTACAGCAAGGTTTCACTATTATGGTCTAAAGAAAAGGTTAAGGACAACACCCGATTTTCTCTGTGATTGTTAAACGGATATGTACACAGAGAGGGCCCAATCACGAATTTCAAATATGGACTGTTATCTATATTTTCAAGGAATGTAAACGTAATTTGAACACTTCTAAAACAGTATTTCAAAAGACTATTTTTATTGAAGTGTCATATCCAGCCTCTCTTTATTTACAGTGAGGTTTCACTGTTATGGTATCAGGGAAAGGTTAAAGGCAACACTCAATTTTCTCTGTGATCATTAAACGGATATGTACACAGAGGGGGCCCAATCACGGATTTCAAAAAGGATTTGAATGATGTTTTTTTTCACAAAACTGAGTTTTAAAAACTCATGACATGTATTTACATGTTTGTATCGCTTAAGATTCATTTTTGTACTCTATGTACTTAAATGGCATGAATGTATTTGATATTTGTTATCTATTATATGAAATGTTGATTGTTAATTGTTTAAATGTTTACAGATTTAAATACTATGACTCAAATTATGAGTTTCATTGGTTATTTTGCCAAGAATGATTTTAATAGTATATTACTTTCGTTGTTACGAATGAATTAGTAACTTACCGTGATTGAACTTGCTGAGCTTCGACTCTTGAATCATGTTCATGTTGCAGATTTCACTGGTGGATTATCAGACTTGTTGATCGGGAGATGTTCAGGAGGGTGGGTATGGACAAGTCTGCTATGTATTACAATGTTTCCGCAACAAAGGTTTTACAAAGTGCAAAGTTATGAATTTTATTAGAGGTTCTATAATAATATTAGTAAGGCATTGCTAGTATTTCATTATCTTTATTTGGTATCAGTTTTCCTAAATTGGAAAAAAAAAAAAAAGGTTTTGGTGGCAAATGAAAATTTACCAGGCTGTAAGAAAAGAAACCAATTCTCTTCCTTACATAAAATATTTTGTAAAACATCATGTTTTCTAACAGGGCTTTCTTTAACGATATAGCGTAGCTAGCTTATCTTCCCAAGATAATTACGTTATGATATACAGATTTCAAAGTATGTTTCTAAAAATATATATTTACTTTGATTTTCTTAAGTATTGAATTAAAAGTCCTGGTAAAAAGACGGGTCTTTACACATAAACCTGGTTGCCAAGTGGCACAAAACCCGCCGGAAAACCTCCTTGCTTTGAGAAACCAAGAGCCACCCTACCTACCACCCCTTTCAATCGTTCTTCCGGCAGCATAAGTGGTGGTTTTCAGCGTCCTCTCCTTCGAAACCGCTAGCCCCCAACCTGTAGAATAAGTGCAGATCTAGCGAGATCCTCTACCAAGCAACCCCATCCTACAAGATCCATCACTCAAAACCACAACCCACACCACTGCAACCTCCCCAAGCCATTCCTTTCCTTTGCAACCCACCTCATTGGGAGCCCTCACCCCCCCTACTAACGACCCTTGTTTCACCTACAGCAACCCAAAGAAAGGTCCTAGATCTACCCACCCAAGCCCACCGCCGGTCCAGAGTGACGATTTTGGCACCAAAGTGGCTCCCCCCTCACCCAAGAACTAAAAACCCTAGCCCTAATGTTTGGTTTTAAAGAGAGGCTTGTTAGGCTTGTTTTCTTTATTTGAACTGCTTTAGTAATACATTATTCTTATTCAAAATAGTGGCACTAAATTAATCAGAAATGATCATTCAAAATAAAATCAGAATTATTCACATCTATTAATTTGCTTACACAGAAAATAAAACTTAGTTCCAAGTATTATTACTATTATTATTATTATATGATGTGACAAAAATACAGTAATCATCACCCACATCACTTTTCTTTTGCTGGGAACTTTAACTCCGAAAAGAATAATAGATATAGTTCGGTATTTGGGAAAATCTAAAGACAAAAAATGTCGACCTTTGTAAAAAGTTTCAAAACTGGGTCCAATCACCCCCACCAATTACAACTTTCATCAATGGATTAACCAAAACTTATAGTTTTCCCAAAATAAATTGGTTAAGAGAATAATTATAACAAGATCAGACTGGGGAACAAACTGGTTTTTCCCACATCAAGGCTTGAGGGCAAGAGCAAGACCTAACTTCGGGGCGGCACTGATGGCCTTCGAGTCATACTCGGCTGAGAATGTAACCAGCGATTTTGGCCTCCATTCACGTTGGCATAACATGGCAACTTTTCCTTCATCGGAAAATCTAGTTTTTACCATGGTGAATGGATCGACTGAATGAGAGCTTCCGATTGTGAAGTTGTTCTGGTAGCTGGAAAACCTATGGGTCAGCTCAGCTGCAACTGTAGTTCCATTGGCTGAATCAACATAATGGATATAAGATGCCTTTAGCGTCTGTCCTTTGTCAGCCCTGCATTATCGAAGATGAGAGTTCCGATTTGAGAAAGAAGTTATGACACTGGAAAAGAATTCTGATTAAATCATGACCCCAAATTTCATAAGAGAAGTAGGCAACAGATTCACTAATTAAACCCAAGATCAGTTGAATCTTACTGTGTGTTTGGTAGAGAGGAAAAGGGAGAAAAAAAGAAAGGGAGTGAAGGCAGAGAAATTAAAAATGTAGGTTGTTTGGTAGGAGGGAAATGGAAGAGAAAAAAGTACCATGTGTGACCATTATTTTTTTTCCTCTCCAAATGTGGGAAGAAAAGTGAGAGGGAAATGTTCAATAAACACAAAATTACTAAAATTACTAAACTATCCCTGACTTGAAAAGGACAAAATAATAAATAATGTGGGGAATATAGCAATTATATTATGAAATAACATTCCATTCTTCCAATTTTTCACCTCATATACCAAAGAGCTTAGGTTGTGTTTGGTAATGAGGAAAGAAAATGAGAATGATAGAAAAAGTTGTGGAGATGGAAAATAAAAGGGAATTGAAGGTAAAGTATTTTCCATTAATTGTTTGGTATAAGAGGTGAAAAATTGAAGTATTTTCATAATATAATTACTATTTTGCCCACTGTTATTATTTTATTTTTTAAGTGAGATATTTTAGTAATTTTACAAATTTTGCATTGATTCAATAGTTTCTTCTCACTTTTCCTCCCCCTTTTGGAGAGAAAAACATTAGTGGATTCCACACTACTTTTTCCTTCCACCCGTTCTCCTTTTACTGTCACCCTTGTTCTTTCTTCTCCCTTTTCATCTCTACCAAACACTCTAAATGGAAAATACTTTTCCTTTCTTTCTCTTATATTTTCGATCTCCCCAATTTTTTCTATCCTTCCATTTTCTTTCCTGTCTACCAAACACAGCCTCTTAGAGTATGTTTGGTAGAGGAAAACGGGGGAAGGAAAGAAAGAGTAGATAGAAATTTGGATGAAAAGTGGAAAGGTGGAGCTGTTTGGTAGGAGAGAAAAGGGAGTGAAAGAAAGAATAAAAGAGAAAAAAGGACAAGGAGGCCCACCAATTTTAATCTATCCATAGATTTTGGAGTGAAAAACTGTAATGTTATATAATGAGTGTCAATGTGTTAAACCAATGATCTTATGCTTAATGGGTGTCAATGTGTTAAACCAATGATCTTATGCTTAATGGGTGTCAATGTGTTATTCAAAGAGCATCATATAGATTTTCTTTTTCCCTTGAAAGAAGTAATCATTAGTATGATCTTTCCCCTAACTCTGAATCCAATGAAATAGTGATGACAAACTCTTACGACCACTTACTTAATCACCAACTTAGAAAAAAGGTATGTTTCAAACCCGTTGGGATTTTCTGGAAAGCAAAAAATCCAGGGCCTAAGGTGATTTTCTTTATAAGTGCTTTTGACTTCCTGGACTTCAAAGTGATTTTGAAGATGTTTGGGAAAACTACTAAAATGGGTTTTTGACTTGTGAAGGCACTTATAAAGGAAATCAGGCCCTACCACATTTACTTCTTTTCTTCTACTACCAAAAAAATAAAAGTAAAAAGTAATCCCGAACAGTCCCCAAGAGGCCTAACAAGAAAATTATTTCCATAACCCCTAATAATCTACCTATGTTGACCTAGAGGAAACCATAAGCTCACAAAAGACAAATGAACTATTAATAGTAATCCTAATTTCCGAACATGCACCACAATAACAAATAAACAAAGTATTGAGAATCACAGAGACAAGCACCATGGTACCCAATATTGACGTAGGAAAGGAAATAAGTAATCAACTTTTTTCACTTCTAAGTAAAGAAAATATGGTGTGATCGGCACTTACAGTAAGAGAGCAGCAGAAAAATCAGGCTTGTTCAAGCTAATCCCAGCATTGTACTTGGTGAATGAAGCAGAAGCTGTGTCAAATCCAAGTTCACCACCCAAACTCAGCTCCTTACTCCCAATAGCAGCTGATAGCTCCAAAAGAGGGTTTGGGTTCAGGCCAATGCTGGAATCAATGGCTGCATGAGGATGAAGGTATTGCACGTCTAGCTGCAGTTGTTGGCAGAAACATGGTCAACACCATTTTTCAGTTGAAATTCTCAGGTATTTTTAGTTACAACCTTTAATATAATATCTCAGATTAGAGCAGTGCACACAATATAGAATTTTATTTCAAATTATACACATAATAGTAATCTCATAAATGTATCACAAGCATTAGTTTTCAAAGGCAGTTCTATAAATATGAAGCCAGATGCTTCCTTAAAGGTTCTTCAGACAGGAGAAATTACTTAACACATTCATCAAATTAGCAATCTGACATTAGCTCTTATACAGCAGAAATCTTGAAAGTTTCGAGGACATGACACGGAATTGGATTGTTACTTCTTATTTACAAAATTTTCTGTCCATATTTGACAAAAGTAAAAACTCACTTGGCCAACGAACTTTTGTTGATGGAAAGTTTGTCATAAGATTTGAGTGTGACTCAACAAAACAAATGACACAAAATTCCAAGTATGAAAATAAGTTACATTACATTTAGCCTTCTATGTTTTCCCCACCAAATTGATTACTAGCTGCAACACGAGTTCAGTTGCAGATTTTGATAAAATCTTGAGGTTTTGAAAATCCTTGTAAAAAATATTCATCATTTCAATTATCTTTTCCACCAATCTCCCTGCCTCAAGAACTATTTCCCTTGAAGACTACATAATATAGTGCAAATTATAAGCTGCATTGTACTAACCTTGCCAGATTTGTTATCAGGTATTCTGAAGCTAAATGCTGCTTTGGTACTAGGCAAGACATCAGTCACGGTCACTTTTGTGGTTACCTGCGAAAAATGTGCAGATTACTTAAAAAATAAACACATATTGAGATTACATATCAGATATCCAAGATAAATCTTCAAACACTAGCTTTTTTGGTTTAATAAAGATCTTGAATAATTATGGAGAACAACCACATGCCTTTATAAAAGCAAAACTCTGAATCACAAGGTCAAACAACAGACATGAATAATTATGGAGAACAACCACACATCTTTATAAAAGCAAGACTATGAATCACAGGGTAAAAAATAAATACATAATGAGATTATATATCAGATATCTATAAAAAAAACTAGCTTTTATGGTTTAATAAACATCATGAATAATTATGGAGAACAACCACATATCTTTATAAAAGCAAACAACAAACAAGCCTTAGAGTTTGGACGGACAAACTCCAAGGAGAAGACTTTCATTCTTACATTAGAATAGGTATCAACTTTCACATCCACAAGAGTATTTCCACTCTTGTACAAGGTGTTTATGTCACCAATGAAAATTTGATCCCTCTTCAAACCTGTAGCTGTAAGTCCCTGCAAAGTGAGATTAAAAATAAAAAACTAGATTAGGCTTCATAACCTACAGAAAGAAAAATAATAAGTAATTTAAAAAAATAAAAAAAAGGAAACATCATCAACTTATAACATGTAACAGAGAATAAACTAGTTTACTTTGATTTGTTGCAATTTCCTAGTATTGTTTTCTTTTTCTGACTGTTATTAATCTCTTTCACCATATGTTTCTAGCTGTTATTAGATTCATTTTTAAGATCCTTTCTTGCTTTTTTCCATAGCATACAAAAAGTTAGTTTGACCCATAGAAGAGTTGAGGTTACAGACAAGATGACAAGATTATTGTTCTGTAAACCAATCAAAATGCTCACATGAACAAAATCAAATGGGAAAATCAGAAGGTGCAAAAAGAAACAATACCAGTCCCGTAGCACCCACAACCGACAGGGAAAACTTCTGATCGAAGTTGTAATCTTTAGTCAATAAATCTGCATACATATATTACATTAAAGTAAATAACTGTACCCAACACTAAACAAAATCCAGCACATGTATAGAACACATGAACTAGACAAAACAGTACAAATGAAACTCCATTCAACATGCAAATGAGGAGACTTGAAATGCATGAGCCATGAGACACGATTCTGCATCTACTCACTGAGGACAGTGAGGAGAAACGAGTAAGATTAGTAAATTCAAAACAAATTTAAAGATAGGACTAGAGGTTACCTTTTGCTTTTTTCCCAATATCCGAAAATAGTGCCGGACTGCTGCCCATAATTAATAGGAACAAAAACAGCACTGCACCCTGAAGTTAAAGTTGGAATATTACACATAAGCTGATAGTATAATTATCTACAGATTTAAGAGCTCTACTGCCAAGCGCCAACAGGAGAGATAGTGCAACAAGAAAATAAACCCCATTTCATTTTCAGGCCATTATGACTCAACAAAACAATAATTCTCCAAAAAAAAAAATAAAATGTAAAGACAAATGAAATGCCTTCAAGAGAAGCTAAGAATACATCACAAAATCGAACAAAGTGCATATACAAGAAACCAATCCTCAACAATCCATACTCCACAAAATCCTAATCAATACTGAGTGAATGTCAATTTCTCAGAAACTAGAAATAAATAAAGACCCTTTAGTGATCCAATTTCGGATAGATCCCATAATGCAATGGGCTGTGCCTCCTATCCATCAAACAATTTTAACACCAATTCTAATGAAACTCTTCCTACAACTCCACAAAAACCAGGGCTCGACCCTCTTCTTCTGAGATTCCAACCACACATGAACCTCACTTACACATCAAAACATCTCTTCACAGAATCAATAGCCATTCAAACATACTGATAAAAACACACCCATTCCTAGCATTCTTCAAATTTCTCTCACAAACACAGAATACCCATTTAACATTCACCTAAGTAATCAATACCCAAACACAAAATAGGCCAAGAAATGAACCCATCACTACTGTTCTTCAAACAACAATCAAAAGAAGAAACCTTTTCACTGCTAAAACACACAATAGTTTCACCAATTCTAACAACAACTCAAAAACGAAAATTTAAATTAGATTATAAAAGAATCGAATCAACCGCATTTCAGAATCAAAATGCACCATCAAAATTCGAAAATAGAACTACTAAGCATCGAATCCAAGCAAAGAGAATTTGAGAGAGAGCGAATATTACAAAGAAGGAGAGAGAGAGAGAGGTTGAATCGCCGACGAACCCTGATACGACCGCTACCGGGCAAAACAGACCCGATAAAGCGTATATGTGTGTTTATATATATATATATATATATCTGGTGGGTGCGAGAAAGAGTGCGGTCTCTGTTCGATAGAAATTGGGAAGGCCCAGGTCAAAGTTGCGGACTCGAAGGCGAAATGGGTTGTGAAATATTGTCACCCGCAGGTGAGGAAAATGAGGTCTTTGATTTGGTGGATAATTTGATTGGTGGGACCTGATGGTGTTTGTTGATTGGGTGTTGAGATACTAACGTCACAGCTGAGAAGGGTGATGGTGAAGGGATTCTTCCTTGTTATGTTTGGTTTGAAAATTGACATTGATAGTGGAAAGTTAGAGAAAGCAAACTCGTGAAGAGATTTTTTAGAAGACATAAATGAATTTCGGAAATAAAAATAAACATTTGGGGAGTTTTCTAGAAAATAAAAATTTGAAAGGAAAAAAAAAAAAAAGAATGTATGGAGCTCATTATTTTTAATGGATAAAATAGAAATGCAAACGGACAAGATAAGTAATGACGAAGTTAGAAATCAATTTTAGAAGAGCATACAAAAGGAATTTCAAAAAAGTTTGCAAAATCTTCTGGTAGAGAATTATTATTTGCACATAAATATAAATTTTTTATAAAATTATAATTTTAAAGAAAAATTGTGTATCCTTTAAATAAATAAAAAAAAATCTGTGTATACATTTTTTTATTTTTTTTATTTTTTCTCTTACCTAACACAACCAAAAACAAAAATTCTTATTTTCTTATCTTAGTTTTTCAGACCTTGCTTTCTCCCTATTATATTTTATTCCTACCAGACATTAGGGAAAATCCTTAAAAAAAAAAATTTCATTAGGAAAAATTACATTTGATACAATTAAGTTTGCATTGCATTAAAAATCATTTTTATTTGTTGAAATTATAATTTGTAGAATAAAGTTCAATTTTAGTTTAAATATATTTAACTAAAAATACAATATAACACTTTATTAATTTAAGAAGAATATTTTAATTTTATAGAACAAGAAATTTTAATTAAAGGTTTTTATTATTATTTATAATTATAATGTTTTAAATATTCATAAAATTATGCCACCAAAGGCTTAACAATGTCCTCTCTGTTTCTCTCTTGAGAAAGCAGTGAAAGATAGTTTGTGTCCTGGTGCAAAAATTTTCACTCTTCAAGAGTATAGCGGTTTTTTTTTTCCTTCAATTCTTAGTATTATGGAGCAGTATGAGTTTGTTCAATTGGTTAATTCTCTAAAGATTAGTAATGAGGAAGATAAATATGTGATTTTGCTAGATGGAGATATTAGTGATGTTGGGAGAGGAAAACTGACTGCTTCTCTTATATGCAAGGTTTTTTCCACTAAGGTGATTCCTCGGGATCTATTTCATACTCGGGCAGCGAGAATATTGAAATTGGTAGGCAGTGTGACTGTGGAATTGATTGGCAATAATCTTTTCATACTTGAGTTCTCTTCACAAATGGATCAAAAGAGAGTGCTCAATAATGGACCCTGGAATTTATTTAAAAACTTGATTATGTTTGTAGAGGTTGATGAGACTACGAAAATAACTGCGAGTTGCCTTTTACTATGCTAGAGGTATGGATTCAAGTTCAAAATATTCCTTTAGCTTGCATGAATCATGTTAGGAGAAATCACAATATAAATGCAAACCTAAACCAAGTTCTAAACAGCGGAATTGACCTTGTTCTCTCTCTTTGTGTGAATCTTTTAGAAAGCAATTAAATAGAGCTCAAAATGAAAAATC
>WUAT03294318.1:0-10879 GCA_010015005.3 Ulmus americana | reverse complement strand
TAATAAGTTTATTTTTCTGTCAGGTGATTCTGATGTGACGGATTCTAGTGATAGAAGCTTAGAATTTTATTTTATTTTATTATTATTATTTTTTGCCAATAACCATAAAAAATTTCATAAGAAAAAAGGTTTACGAAACAAACAAGATCCGAAAAGAAATTAGTAATAGCACATAAGTACAATCTTAGGCTCAAGATAAAACAAATCATGTTGTTGACAAGGAAAAAATTAAACCCAACAAAAATACTTTTCCAAGATCACTAACTGAAGGTAATTGGTTCGGTAATACTGCTAGCGGCTATGAAGATCTTGAGTTTCTTGGATCTTATCATCCATTTAAATGGAATAATACTGTAACATACCTAAATCTACCTGGAAAACTTATTACCCTAGATAGAAATCTAAGTAGAAAACCATCCACTATATACTCAAAGATAGGTGAATTTATTAGAGCACCACGAAACAAAAACAGAAAGACAATTACACAATTAAAACAAAGAGAAAAATATTGGTTGTGGAGAATGGAGCTATCAACTTCATCCATGAGTGCAACCACGAGCCACCATATCAGGTCACCGATGAGCAAACTTCCACATGAACCATTCGCGTTGCTCTATGGAAGCATGTAAACTCTAGCCTTGAGAAATTGGGAAATAAAAGATTTTCAAATAGAAATGAAATAAACTCATAATTTTTTTCTAAAAAATTCTTCAATTCATTTTTATTTCCGTTTAAGATATCCAAATTGCTCTCAAGTGAAAAACACGTGGAGTCGTAGTAACAAAAATACTCTTCATTTTTAATAAAAGAACAACATAAAATTATTAGTTTCTTTATTTCTACAGTAATTGTATTTGGCTATTTGTATCACAAAACGCAGCCCGTGTTGTTTGTCTGCCTACTATGGTGAGACGATCCAGATTGTGATTCAAATTGCGATTGAAGCCTTGTTTGCTAAGAATTTTTGGCTATTTAACTGCTACTTCCCCTTCTGTTCATGTAACGTCTCGTCTTTTATTAGGACTTTTAAATCAGTATTTTTAAAAAAATCAGAGTAATGTTTTTTTTTTTTAAACATACTGGAAAACCTTGTTAGGAAAAAAAACCTGTAGTTTCATAAAACATCTTACATAAAGGGAAGACTTATTTTTCTTTCCTTATTGCCTGGTAAATTTTATTTGCCATCCAAAATCTTTTTCCTTCAAAATAGGAAAAACCGATACTAATTAGAGGAATTGGAATATTAACAAGGCCCTACTTTTAAATATTACATGACCTCTAATAAAATTATTAATATTACACTCTATAAAACCTTTGTCGCGGAAATGTTATAATATGTAGCGGACTTGTTCTTACTCACCCTCCCAAACATCTCCCGATCAGCAAGTTTGATAATCCATCGATGAAATCTGTAACATGAACACAATTAATGAGCCAAAACTTAGCAAGTACAATCACAATAAGTTACTAATTCATTCATAACAATGAAGTAATATACTATAAAATCATTATTGGCAGTATAACCAGAGGAACTCATAAATTTGAGTCGTAGCATTTAAATCGGTAAACCTGTAAACGATTATCAGTAAACATCTCGTATATCATATAGCAAATGGATTCATATCATTTAAGTACATACAGTAAGGAAATGAACCTTAAGCAATGCAGACATTAGTGAATACATGTAACATGTCATGAACTTATAATATTCAGTTCTGTGAATAAAACATCTTTCAAATCTTTCTTGAAATCTGTGATTGGGCCCTGTCTGTGTACATATCCGTTTAACAATTACAGGAAAAATCGAGCGTTGAGACCATAACAGTGCAACCTCACTATGAATAAAGAGAGGTCGGATATGACACTTCATTAAAAACATTCTTTTAAAATACTGTTTTAGAAGTCTTCATATTGCATATACATTCCATGAAAGTATAGATATCGGTCCATATTTGAAATCCATAATTGGGCCCCCTCTGTGTACACATCCGTTTAACGATCACAGGGAAAAAAAATCCCTCCAGTCCACAATCAAACAGTTTCCTTTCAATGTACAATCAATATTTCATCTATCAATAATAGTGCAACATCGCTGTAAATAAAGAGATGCCAGATGTGACACTTTCCTCTATGCACATACCCGTTTAAACATCTATCAGGAAAATCGGGTATTCCCCTTAACCTTTCCTTGAGACCATAATAGTGAAACCTCGTTTAAATAAAAAGAGGCCGGGTATGAGACTTTGTTAAAAACATTCTTTGATAAACTGTTCTTAAAAACTTTCAAATTTCGTTTACATTTAATGAAAATATAAATAACAGTCTACGTAATTTACCATGAAATGTGCTCAATATAAACAAAGCATACATAAATGTCATTCAATAATTTTAGCCAAATATTTTATTGAAAACCTTCATTTCAGTACCTTATTCATTTAACTTCTCGTTCCTCTCATTTAACACTTTATAGTTAACGTTTTCTTTTTAGTTTACAATCAAATAGTTTCCTTTCGGTGTACAGTCAAACATTTATTCGTCAATTTTATAGTCAAACTATTTCCTTTTCAATCCACAATTAAGCATTCATCGGTCAATTAACAGTCAAATAGTCACTTTTCAATGCGCAGTCAAGCAATCACCTTATCAATTTACAGTCCAACATTTACTTAAATTATCAATCCACCATCTATAACTAATTTACAATCAAACAATTCCATATCGATTCACAATCAAACGATTTCACTTCAATTCACAGTAGAATAATTTCCTTTCAATTAACAATCAAACGATCATCTAACACTTTACTATCAAACAATTTCCCTATCACACTCGAGTTCATGTTGTGAGTAGGATTGTACTTACCTATTTGATGTGCTTCCTATCCAGTTCCTCTTTCTATGGATACACGTTCTACCCCCTGAGTGTTTATAATTACGATTAGTCATCTGTTCCCGTGAATGACTTCCAAACAATAAAATTAACGACTAAAATGTTATCATTCTATAAGTATAAAACCATACTCTAAGAACTTCGTTTAAAATAATAAAGTTTATAAACATTTTGAATTCCAATACATTCTCGGAATGATTTTCAATTTGAAAAAAATTGATTTAATATATTGAAAACATTTTATAATCTCATTTGAGCACTAAAAAGCATTATTTCTCTTGCAAACTCTAATTTTAACATTAATTTTCACATAGACCCATTTTTATTCAATTTCTTAAAACCACTCAGTTTGGGTCCAATTTAAGTAAAAATCATTTTCATTTGCTTTCTAAGACATTGTGGGCTTATTTATAGAAATTTTGGTTCAAGAATACATGTTTTGACTTGAAAACCAAATTTTTTCTTCTTACCCCAATTATGCTTAATTTTACAGATTACAGCCCAATTTTGTAAAATTTAAAACTAATTCAATTTAAAATATTTTTGGTTGAAATCAATGGGAAAACATCATTAACTTCTTGAATTATATCCTATAAAACTTTTGGATTCAAAAACATTTTATATCATAGTAAAACGAACTAAAATATAGGGGACCAAAATAGAGTTTTTGGTCCAGCCCCTTTGTTGAAGTTCATCTTTCCTTGTATGAAAATCTTTCAAAACCTTTCTAAAATGAACCAAAGAAAATTTTGATACATCAATAAAAATTACTAGGGTTTTCATGTAAAATAAATTTTTAAGTTTAAAAACTTCTAAGCCTTGAAATAATTTTCACAAAAACCTTTCTCAAAACCGGATTTCCAGTGAACACCCCCTCTTCAAAGTCCAATAATTACCAAACCACAAAAAACCAATCTTAGATTTTGCCATATGAAAATAGACATACAAAGCTTTCTAAAGAGCTATCAAACATCAAAATTGGAGTTCTATAGGTTCTATAATCAATCCAAACATTTCAGCATAAAAACATGTCCAAACCAGGTTCATGTATGTTGGACTTTTAACTTGAACAAATAAATATCATTTTCACATACAAAACTATAATTTCATCAAAGTTTAAATCAAGGAGTCTTACATTTGATAAAGCTCCAAAATTCCTAAGTGAAGAGCTTGAAAGAAATGGAAAACCCTTCTTGTGAGGGTGTCTCAGCCAAAATGAAGAAAGAAAAAGAGAGAACACTTATAGTGTGTTCTACAATTCCTCTTCCTCTTCCTCTTCCTTTTTATTTTACAACTTAATTGTCTAAAAAAAATGACCTAAACTGACCACAATTTGTGGTTTCTATTATATCACAAAATAAACAAATTAATTTTTCATTAAAACTTGCCACATGTTACCTCTTAAAACCACTAAAAATTAATCTCCTTTTCTTTTTCCTCTTTTCTTTTATTTTAACATATTTACATAAATTTAACAAAATTAATATTAATAAATTAATTGTATTTTCATAGCAAATATCTCAAAGCTGTTAAGTATGTTGTTCAAATTCGGAACGCCAATATAAAGAAAACAAAAAACCGTGAACTCGTTGGTTGGTGAAAACTATTCTCGCCGCCGGTGAGAGGGAGATAAAACTCCCATACAAAAATCAGGGAAAAACTCGATGCAGTGAATTCTTTTCTCGCCGCCGGTGAAAATCACAATGAAAAATCTCGCCATAACGAGTTACGCTGAATTTGTTTAATTTGTCCCATTTTGTAATTTTCTCATTAGGCCATAAAATACATATTTATTGATTTATCCTTTTTAAACATAAGCACGTGGATTTTCGGTATCACGGCTTATCTGGGGTTTCACAACCTCTCGGTTCCATACTTGACCTAATGTTCACTTCACGATTTACTGATATTTATTTCCCAACTTCGAATATTCCTTTATTCTTTATGTAGCTTTATTTTACTCGTTGCTTTTCTTGGCATATGGCGCTTATTGATTGGTCTTTTAGGTGTGATGTGAACTTTTTCTCCCTCACAATTACTCCCCCCCCCCCCCCCCAACTCCTTTGGTGAGAAAACCAAAAAAGAGTTAGAGCCTTTTAATTGAATTTTCTTATGAAGTCCCATTTTTGCCCCTGGCCTTTTATTTTCCCAAGGGCAGACTTTCCAATTTCCCATTTGCGGAGACAAGCCCTTTATTCTCTCTCTCTTTTGTTTTGTTTTGTCTTTCGCCACGTGTCGCATCCCGAAAGAGCTCACCGTATTTGTGTGTTTAAACCCACTGAACCAACACTTTAACTCATTTTACTCTCCCTTTTGTACTTTCATTCACTCTTCAAAGTACCACCTTCTCCTCTGAAACTTTTAATCGAACCCTCTAATCCAAATCCCTCACAAAAATTTTCTCCTTTGAGTTCCATCTTCTACACTCTTCTTTCTGATCGACACCCAGGAGTTTTCCGACGAGATCCTTCTCTCCATAAATCTAAACCCTCAACGCCTCCCCTTACATTTTCATTGACGCTTATTGGTCGATCTTCGAAGGTGGATGGGAGAATTTGTACAGGAATTCCACGTGGCAGTCAACCCAAGAAAAGTCAAGAGGCGAATGATTAGAGCATGATTACAAAGCATTTATGAGACATCATTCGAATGACCATTTGCGAGACGTGGTCGATAAAGGATCCTTTGCGAGAGATGATTAGCGAATGACCTTCTATGAGAGATAGTTGGCGAAAGATCTTTTACAAAGGATGTAATTTGAAGGATGATTTATGGAGGATCTTGACCGAAGGGTGAAGGAAGATCGAAAGAAGATTTGAGATAATAAAAGTTTCATTCGGATCTGCTGCATGAGTTTTAGTATTTTGAAGATATCTTGAGTTACAGGTGTCGGATTGAGCTGATTCTTTTTGGGTTGGAAAGCTAATTTCCAGGGCTACGATTTATATGAAGACCATTTCTTTAGATTTGGATTATATCATAAAGACAAAGGATGAGAAGTGCCGGATCCGAAATTGACGAAGGGCTAATTTACTGTTTTGAGGGGAAAGCTTTATTTGGAATTCTACCATATAAAGGGCTTGTGAGCACATTTGTAAGGGAGCTTGGCCATTTGAATAATTCTAGAGAGAGAAGTAAGATTTTAGAAAAAGATGCTCTCAATTTTTGAAGAGAGAAGATTCTATATTTGTAAAGAAGAATCCTATAGTGAAGAGAGTCTAAGGACTCAACAAGGATGTAGACATTTGAAATCGAACTACAGGAAAACTTTTGTGTTCTTCCTCTTTTATCTTCTCTTGTTTATTTCTTGATTTATTCTTTGATAAACTTTTATTATTTGATGTGTTTGATCTTGAAAATTATTGTAAATATTATTTCCTATTATTTGTGCTATTTTTGGTACATCCACAACCAAACAGTTAGTTAATATATTTGCACATCATCCTTTTTTATTGCACCTTACAAACGTAATAAAATTGTCTTTTGATATCCATACAGCAAAATATATATATATAAATTGTATGGTACAATTTTCACATATATATTTTTAGATATGATTTATTGGTTCAAATACTTTTTAAATTTTTTGTAAATTTGTATGTTATCACTGAAATTTAAAATTTTTTAAAGTTATTTATTAGTATTTGTACGGAAAATTACTCTTGAAGTTTGTGCGAATTTACATAAAATGTAAATGAATAATAATTTCAAATAATATTTAAGTTAATATTTAATTTTAGGCAAGAATATATTGTACAACTTTTGATATTTATGCACACATATTCCCTTTAACTTGTTGCTTTGGGCATATACCTAATTACTTAGCCATATCGGGAACGCTGGGGGAATGAAAAGTCACTTTTTGCCATAGAACAACTACAAACGCTTATTTCAATCAGTTTCAATATGATGGGATATCATATTTTACAGTCCATCCTCGACCTTTATCCTTTATTCCTTCTTTCTGGCCATTTTGTCCATTTGCATATGGCGGTTGAGTGAAACAAAGACCACTAAAAAATCTATCTAATTAAAGTTGGATTCCGACAATCTAAAAGTGACCTATTCTAAGACTAATTAATTGCTCCAAAAGTCGAATTAATGACGTGTATTACTTTAGATACAAGAAACCTTAGTGGACTAAAAAATAAAAAACCCTTAGTGGAGAGTAAAAAGGAAAGAAAAAAAAAATCACTTTGTTATTTTGTAAATTTATCAAATTGCAAGAATAAATATGTTTATTTTAAATTTTTATCTTCAATCTAAACCTACGTTTAGTTGGGTATAATATCCTTTTTTTTGTTTTTTTTTTTGTTTTTTGTTTTTTGTAAAGGAAGATTCATTTAATCGTAAATCATTACAAGATCGGGAAAACGTTTCGGTCATTCCAATACGAGGAAATCCTATATGCGGATAAAAACCTCCAATCTCACCAATGTTAACAAGGACACACAAAGGGCCTGCGAAACTCGCAGCCATATCAGATATAGATCTAGATTTGCAAAAATCCCTTTCGGGTTTATAAAACTAAAATATCAAATCCCAACCTGGACATAAAACTAACAATACCCACACAGCAAAATAATCCGGCCAGAACACAAATCTAAACCAGAAAATAGAAAACAAATCCAGAAAAATAGGAAAACTAAACCAGCGTAAATAAAAACCAAATCCAGAAAAAGAAAAGGCCAGGACCGCCCAAAACTCACCACCGTCGGAGTAAGAACACCCATGGCCGATGACGACCACCGCTAACCACCCTCAATCCACCATGAGATCCACTCTTTCGACGAACGCGGCCTAGATCGACAAAACTCCATCCGCCACCCAAGCCCCCTGCCAAACCGAACACTACCCTGCCGAATCCACCCTTGTCGCCGACCAAGAGCCAACCTCACCGCCAGAAACCTCCACCCCGCAGGTCCAGTACCCCCCACCCTCGCGATCCCATATCCAGCGCCGATCTGGAAAAACCTCCAACGCCACCAACACCAAGGCCCCCTGCGCTACACGACGCCCTGCCCCGACAAGCTTCCTGGCCGGAGACTAGCCAACGCGCCGAGACGCGCGGCTAAGCCCCGGCTAGAGAAGAAAAAGGAAACGACTCCTAGTTTTTAGAAAGAGGGAGGAGCTTCTCTCTCTAGGGTTAAGTTGGAACATGAGGTAGCTTCTTACTCCTTCTTTCCCTTCATCAAACTTTAGCAATTGATATTTGATAATTGAATTTGCCAAGGCAGCTCTCTTGTTTCGAAGCCCATACTTGAATGCTAAAATCCAACAAACAAGATTATGGAGCAAAGTTGCGATTCCAAGAAAAACAATAATTTGGGTTTGTGAGAATTTAATTAGACATTGAAGAAGGCCATAGGATAATCAAAACACAAGGAAATAGAAACAAAACAAGACAAAAGCATATTGCCTAACACCATGAATATGCAATGATCAACTTCCAAACGAGAAAGAGCTCACTCAAGAGACTTCACTCAATGTTCTTGGTTGGGACTTCTCCTTTATTGATAATTCATTAGAACATTTCATCTTCATTTCAATTACAAACGTCCATTACAAACCAAAATCAAGAATACCATTTTGATTAATCTCACCCAAAACACAAAAAGTCTCAAATATTACAACATAATCAAAACTCATTTCATCTCGACTTGATTTTGTTGGATATTCTTTTAAATTCAAAAATAGATGTTTCAATTTATTTAAACAAAAAATTTTCATTAGTTCTGGTATTCTTACTAATGGTTTGTACAAGTTTAAACTTGATAATCTTTTTACTGAGAGTCTTTTAACCTTGCATCATAATGTTGGAACAAACGTGGTTTAGTGAATGAAAGTTCTGCTTACTTGTGGCATAAACGTTTAGGCCATATTTTCAAAGAAAGGTTGGAAAGTTTGGTAAAGAATGAAATCCTTCATTAATTGGATTTTACTAATCTTGGTATTTGTGTGGATTGTATTAAAAGAAAACAGACAAAACATACAAAGAAATGAGCCACAAGGAGCACACAACTCCTTGAAATAATACACACTGATAAATGTGGCCTTTTGATGTTTCATCTTTTAATGGAGAAAAGTATTTTATCACTTTCATTAATGACTTTTCACGTTATGGTTATGTCTATATGTTACATTGAAAACCTTAATCGGTAGATCCTTAGAGATATTTATTACTGAGGTTGAAAGACAATTAGATAGAAATGTGAAGTTATCAGGTCTGACAAATGTGGTGAATATTATCAAAAATATGATGAAACCTTGCAATGCCTAGGCCTATTTGCTAAGTTCCTTGAAAAGCGTGGCATATGTGCTCAATACACTATGCCAGGTACACCACAACAAAACGGTGTAGTAAAAAGGTGTAATCATATCTTATTGGATATGATTAGTAGTATGTTAAGTAATTCATTTTTATCTATATCATTGTGGATACATGCATTGAAAACTACAATATATTTGTTAAATATGGTTCCTAGTAAGTGTGGCGACCTAGGTTTTTAACAGCTTATTTAACCCGCTTAAATAAGTTTAGATCTAAAATTTCAGGATTTAAAAAAAAAAAAACCTAAACATATATAAAAGATCACCTCATGACGTTCGGAACACTAGAAAACCCAGTTGCTTTGAAAACCGAGTAGTCCACAGATTTAAATTAAAACTCATACCTGGATTAGGTTGTCAAAACTTTGTACCTGCCTAAAACATATTTTCCTTATTGGAAATCAAGATTTTAGAAAATGGTTGCTGGTAAATCATAGTTTACCAGACTAATAGTTAAAAGATAAGCCTTTAGAAAGAATATTTACATACAAAATTCATGAAAGAAAAATACGGCATAAAACGTATATTAAAACAGTTTGTAAAACAGCAGGCAACTCTTCGTAACATGTGCGGAATGTGTGTGCATGGTTAGTTTATCCATCCCCACCTTCCAGAAACCAACCACACTTGCATATCATTCATACATCAGAGATATGCTTACCCTTAGTACTTACAACACGAACGTAAGTTGTGAGCCGAAACCCAGCAAGTATAGACATATCTCACAAAATAAGTGCAACACATTCAATAAGCATATAAGATATATCGAAATGATAATAATGTCATAATTCATGGATGTAATACTTATTAAATGAAATTTCTATTTACTTACACATATTATCGTCTAGACTCTCAGTGACATGTTATCTAGACTCGAGCCCTTATATACGTACCTTTTTGCGTGTTGCCATCAGAGAGTGCTAGGAGGAGCTACCCCAGTTCCACACCAGTCCTCTGACCAAAAACATTTCACATAATGCCTCTAACATAAGATCATGAGCGATGAATGAATGTATGACACACCTAAATTTATTTTAATCGTTGTTTCTTTATTCCATAACTTATAGTCTCCTTATTGGCATTAGTCAAATTATTAAACTAATGTATTCCATAATATCTTAGTGAGACCTATTTGACAATTATATTCCTATATGCATAAAACTGTCACGTAATGCATGACTATTATAAATGTTTAGATATGCATAATAACTGGATGTAGTGCACATATTCATATAGGCTTATAATATAAATAAATAGCCAAATAATCCAAAAATAGCATAGCATTAGTCATCATCAGATATATCAGACAGCATATCATAGCATCAAATAATCTCATATACTCAAAAATATACTCATTGAATACATTGCATATATTATTTTCGTAAAATCCTTTGTTATGTGTTGTAGGTTGTGATACCCCGAAAAATCCACAACATTATGTCCAAAAGGATAAATAAATAAATATGTATTTGTAGCCCAATGAGAAAATTACAAAACAAGACAAGTTAAACAAATTCAGTGTAAATCACCAACGGCGAGCTTCCTCGTAGTGATTTCTGCATGCGGCAAGATAGAAATTCGCTGCGGCAAGTTTCTCCCTAGATTTTGTATGGGAGCGAGAACGATTTTCATCGGGTGGCGAATCTGTAGCCCTTTGTTT
>WUAT03294096.1:0-10884 GCA_010015005.3 Ulmus americana | reverse complement strand
TTTTACCTTAGGACACGTGTATTCCCAAAACAGGTGCACATTATTGTACTAGCCAAATGACAAGCTTTGGCACCTTCTTATTGGAAGATACAGCTTTCACGCTAATATAGGAAGGGTATATATATATCTCAATCATTAAGGCATGAAAGGTATATTGATTCTCACTATTCTCAACGTCACTCTGCTAACTTATTATCTTGCATCACATTAGTTGACTTAGGCATTAGAGTGTTACCGGACACTTACAGTGTTCTCTTTTGCAGGCGTAGAAATAGAGGGAGAGATGTCGATCTCACAACTGCTCTTGAGCAAGAAATCGAAATCAACATCTGGCATTAAAAGGAGGGCCTTGTGTTGGTAAATTCTTCATATCTCTCAAAACTCAAATTGATTTTTACCGTTTGACAAAGGTATAAATTTAGTAATTGCTTGGGATTGATTTTCCTTCACTATATATTGAATCCTATGCATTAAGCAATTAACAATATTTGGTTAGAGTTTTTTATTTGATCCAAAAGAAGAGGGAACAAACTGTAAATCCCAGATGTAGAAGCCCAGGGATTTTCACTTTTCCATCCCAAGTTGCTTGAACCTCAAAACTTCAAAAACCATAGATTACTCATAAAAATGAAAAACGAATCCAACTTATTACAAGGACTCCTGGCAGAAGGCCTTTAAAAAGCTCTTCGCCATTACAGTCACCTCAACTTTGGATAAACAAGCAAATGCATCTGTAACAAACCTATTAATATCACACCCAAATATACCATTTCTGGAGAAAGTTAAGGAGATCATCATAAGAATAAAAAGAATGTTCACAGAAGTAAAAGTAGAAAATGTACAATAAGACTCCATCGGTGTCCCATATATATGTAGAAAAAAACTCAGGTACTTGCGTGGGTATTAATTAAGGCACCATTCAAGAACACGAAGCTGGGGTACAAAAATAAGGAGCTAGAGCTACCAGTCAAATAAGATCAACTCCAGATTGCGTGTGACGCGGACTGGTCATCAGCTGCTGTTAGCCTTTCCTCCCATATGATCAATGCTTTTTCTCACCTCTGCCATTTCTTCTCTGAACCAAGAAAATCTAGAGCAGTAAGTAAAAGTCATATTCTAAAGCCGCCATTTTCATTGATTAGAAGTGGATGAGTGAGCCCCTAAATATCATTTTCATATTCTAAACAACTACAACCACTACTATAGGGGTAGAGGATAACTACAATGAAAGGTACTTCGATGTGTCATTAACATATAAGCATGCTTTTGGATTCGCTATTATTTTTTTGTTACTTAAACAAATAAAAGGAGAAGATTGTCTAAAGTTATTTTTCAGACAAGCCCAATCCTTTGATTTGCTTAATAACAAAACACAGAAAACAAAAGTGAAATAAAGCACTTGTGAAAAAAAAACGCTAGCAAACAAGGAGGTTCGGGAATATACCAAGAAGCTTAGATGCATACATACCTTTTGTACCCTGCTGTGCTTGAGATGTTGACTTTTGGATCCGCGGAGAGCCCTGCCTTCCATTTGCACCAGGCAAAGAATGTCTCTTCTTAACATAAACGTCTCTATCTTGCATATCAGGACTCGATCTTGGAGAGCTAGTTGCATTCAACTTTGCTCTAGCAGATTCAGTTGCCTGCATGAAGCGGGGTACAGAACTGTTACTGCTGCTCTCTCTTGGTTCTTGATCACTCTGATCAGGTTTTGGTGAACCAAATGATGCGCGTCTCTTCCCACTTTTCTGATCTTTAGGCAATTTTTCCACACTACTTCTAGAGCCAGAATTGTGATTTGCACTTGAGGGGGACTTCTTAGCTGCAGGCAGGGAACTGCGTTTTCGGTCAGACCCACTCTTATCAGATTTAGTTCTACCGGCTTTCATTGAAACCTGGCTAGCAGGGGTTCCTTGGGATTCAGGAACAGTCACATGGCTTCTTGGAGAAGCTTCAGGTGACTCATACACATGGACCCCTATCTCGAAATGTTTCTCCCTCTGAATCTCAGATTCACTTTTGTCTAATTTTAGCTCTTCCACTGGGGATTCCTTAAAAACCACAGAAGTAGCCGATTCAACATTCACAACATTAAGTTTCTCTATATGATCTGGGACTGAGTCGGATAGGCTAGGCTCTGGAATTGTGGAGTCATCCTTTGCCTCAAGATCTAGGTTTTCAATGCTGTTATAAATGTAATTTTCTTCCTCTGAAACTTGGGTATCAAACTCCCTTTCCTCCGAAACTTGGGCAACGAACTTCCCTTCCTCCAAAACTTGGGCATTGAACTTCCCTTCCTCTGAAACTTTGGCATCACCGTTCGCTTCCTCTGAAACTTTAGCTTCAGGTTCATATTCCATTGTTACTATATCAGATCTATCTGGTGAATCAAGTGTTGAAGAAATAGAGAGTTCAGTGCCACACTCGGAGCCACCAACTTGAAACCTTAATCCACGGAAAACTGGACTTTCGACAGGACTTATCTCATTTGTCCTAATTACAGGATGTGCCCCAGATGAGATTGTCTTCTTGTGTGATTCAACTCCATCATCTAAACAAGATGAGCTGACAGATCTACCTGAATTAACTGATGAACTCAACTCTTCAAATTTTGAATGGGCAGCAGTAAACATAGGATTACTAGCCTTCATTGATCCATAAACATATTTCTTGCTCTCAGTGTCGATTTGTTCCGTAGCAATCCTTTTCATGGAACGCTTTGGTTGCTCCGCTTCTGTTTCAGATTTCTCATAAAGAGCTGCATCTGATTCACATTGATTTGGTTGGCAATTTATATCTACCTGGATCTCTTTCACATCAAATGTACTATTGTTCTCAAGCTGTGGCTGCTCCAAAGTCTCTCTTATTGAAGAAGTGGTAGAATGGTTTGCCTGAAAGACAAATTTGTCTGCCTCATAAGTAATCAGATTGTCTTCACTTTCAGATGGTACTTCAGACTGTATCCTGGTTTCTGTTGGAGACTCCAATTTTTCTTCCTTTTCTCCTTCGTCTTGCTCTGTGACTAACACTTCTCCTTTGTCTTCACTTTCAGATGTTACTTCAGATTGTATCCTGGTTTCTGTTGGAGACTCCAATTTTTCTTTCTTTTCTCCTTCGTCTTGCTCTGTGACTACCACTTCTTTCTTTGACTCTGGAACCTCCACTGTTGAGACTGACATCCACCTTTCCAACCAGTTCCATGCAGAACCAGGTTTAGAAGAATCACACTGAACATGAATAGGTTTGGTCTTCGGAGTTGATTCCAAAATCTATGAAAAAAAGAATAGATCAACTAGCTGATATATCTATCTGAGTAGCTTCAGTCATATTTGCGAAACCAAAGACGACGTTAATCATACCTGACGGGCAAAACTATTGCTCAGGAGCTTCTCAATGGAAATATACGTTCCACTCGATTTTGTTGCCAAATTCTCTTGTTCCTGAAACTTGAAAAAAAAAAATGTTCAGAAAAGGTGATGATCTCATTTAGCATCAAGCATTACTAGAAGACTAGTTGGAATGATACTTACAATCATGAGTTTGTCAGTACTACCTCTCCATCAAGAGTAGTTATAACACTGATTTAAAGCCTCCTAAAAATTATTTTAAGTTTTACCTTTTTCGGAAGGTTAATAATATGTGTTTAGGAAGATGTAATAATGAAGAATACCTCTCTTTCTAAAATTGTACCGAGCTTGCATGCAATGTCTTGCCAATACAAGCAAGGACGCTAAAGCACAACATGAAAGAAAGCTAAATCCTAATCAATCATACTGCCCTAAGTCGCCATATTAGAAGCTTCAAGAAAGGGGCAAATTTCAGTTGAATATCCCTACCTTCTCATCCTGATTTGATCCTCCCAGAGAGAGCCTAGCACGACGACCACGAACAAGGGCTTGCATTTTCACAATGGCTTGAACACAACGTAAAGTTCCCACAGCATGCCTGCGGACCAAATGCCCTCGGACAGCAGCTTGCAACTTAATCACATTTTTAAGCTTCAGCCTTTCTTTTTGAGCCTGGTGAATGATTACACAAAATATTAGTTCAAAGAGTAACTGAGTAGCAAGTTGGACTCAAAAGAATCAGGAAAAAGAAGCTACCAGGGAAACTCTAATAGCAGATTGGATGACAATGACATTAGACTCATCCAATTTGGTCTCATTTTCATTTTCATTCTCATTCTCACTTTCATTTTCAGCCACAATCACAACATCGGGTACTTTCGGATCCACCGAGGTTGCCAATGGGGGTTTCTCGACATCATAATGGATTACAGAGACTTTCTCCACAACGGGCTTCTCAGGAACGCTGGCATCAGCAGATGTTTCAAAGTTACGAGTGGCTGATTCTGGAGCTTCCTTATTTCCAGAAGTGGGAGTTTCTGTTATAACAGTGTTGCTCAGCACCCGATGGCGCACAGACCTCTTCCGGAAACTCCACCCTCGTTTGTCACCCGATGCCTTGCTCTGGAAGGAAAATGATCAAACATTAGTCAACAAAAACATAGAAAGACAAAAATAGAAACACACAAAAGGAAAACTCATCATAAAATAGAAAAATACCAACAAGAGCCCTCCAATTGCTCCCCTTAATCCACAATGCAATTAACAAAAGTCTAATACTTTCTATTCCAAAAACCAAATCAATGAACAAAAAACCAGTTCTATTTGATGATTTTGTTGCAATCTAAATAGGTTCAGAACAGATCCAAGATTTCCAAACAAGTTCATCGACTAATGGTTTATGAACAAAGCAAGGCAATTCTAATCCGTAAATAATTTAGCCATTTATTAATGAAAATCAACAAATTAAACCAAACTAAGCTTCATTACTTGAAGAAGTGCAAATCAAAACATTAATCCAACCAAAAGCAGATAATTTATTTCTCTTCTTGTCTTTTTCAACTCAAAACAAAAGAACAATAAAAAATCGAAGCTAAGAAAAAGAAAGAACTAAGGAACCAATCAGATACCTCGGTAACATCGAGATCATCTTTATCGGCAGAATCGCTACCGCAGGTGATAATTTTGAAACAAGAAGTAGGTTTCCCCATTGTTTCTCTCTCACTCACCAGTTGCTCCTCTCACTCTCTCTCTCTCTCTCTCTCTCTTCTTTCTTCTCTCTCACTGCCAGACAAAACCGTCTATGTAGGTGAGAGTGTTAGAAATTGGAAAAACATTGCTTAAGAACCCGGACCTCAAACGCTATCCTTAAACGCAGCTAAATTTCACGTTGGAGTCCGCCATTTATCGTCCCGTCCCGTTACATTACACAACTCCGCTTCCAGAACGGAAAAACAAAAATAATTCAACAAAAGTTGTCAGATCTCTAATATTTCTTTTTTCTTATAAAAAGATAAAATAAAGATTAGTTGAACGGTAATATCACGATACGATACTTTCGAGAAATTGGTTTTGAGATGATCCAAAAAGCTTGACCGTTGTAGTCATTTGTTTTTGTGCTAATCTTGTTTTATCAGTTACTTTAAATATTGTGTTGGTGCAAGCCACCTGTAATGATAGTGACATAGCAATCTTCCTAACATAGTTAGAAGTATAAATCATTATTATTTTTTATAATAATCTTCTTTTCCATAATCATATCACTTAAAAATTTCATTAATCATTTATAAATCATAAGATAAAACAATTTCAAACCCACTTTTTAAAGTGCTTGGCCTGCACTTTTTTTTTTCTGTTCTTTTCTTTTTCGTTGTATCCTATAAAGTCTAAAAAAGATAGGAAGTCATAATAATATCAAATTTTATGCTGAAAAAATATTAATGAATTAGGTCTAGTTTCTTTATGGGAAGTCTTAACTAATAAGTTCCTTTCCATTTAAGCAAGTAATAAATTTAACCAACTCTTAGTTTTTTAAATAAATGATATTTGGTACTACAGAAAAGTTTAAAAAGAATGGTAGATTGTCACAAAAATGTTCCTTAACCATTGTCTACTCTTTTTTTTGGGAAAAAGAAAACTAAATTGATTATTTAATAAATAAATAAAAAGTAGAAGAAAGGTATCATTATATATTTAAATTTATGAGAAATTGAGAAAAAATGACATAAGGAAGTGGGACCATTATCATGTAAATGGAAAAACGGTGGCTTAAGGATAGAGAAGAAGAGTTGTCGAGTATCTCTCTTACAAGTTACAAATAATTGGTTTTTTTTCTCTCTAAACCAACCAGTAACAGATAACCTACCCCGTCCGTTGACAGCCTTTTTGTTCACCATGTCCACGTGGATGCTTGGCAGAGGGACACGTATGAGCACATGGTAGGTGGCCCACAGAAAATTATACTTCCACAAGGCGAGGTTGGATTCGCACCCCTCTGCTTTGCAAGTGGGTTGCCATAAGCCTAACATGTGCCACCCAACACACATTGGGTCCCACTTTTCAGCAAACGACACGTCGTCTATATATATCAATATTCTTTCAAATCCGAATTATTGTTAGAATTATCAGCTTTTCCAAGTAAAATACAAGCACGTCTCTTGGGGAGACATTTGACTTATTTTTATTTATTTTTTAAAAAAATGTTTGTCAAAGCTATTATTAGAATTATAACTTAAAAATGCAAGAATTTGTTGCTTTTTATATGTCTGGCTGGCCACCATTATATTCAGTCACGAGACACCACAATATATATATTAAAAGGAAATTTAATAAGATAATACATTTAAGATCTACAACACAAGCAATCAAGAACAAAGGTAAGACAGATAAACCATGTTACATTACAACCCAACATCAATATATGAATTATGATTATATTCCTAAAATTGTTTTGATCAAATGGAATGGCATTAGCTGCGTGGTCTCCATCCCTTATTTATATTATCCATCAAGGGAATACACTAATGCCACCTACCCATTAAAATAACCCCTTTTATTAGTTCAACTCATTTACGGATTAGATTTTTAAGATTTTTCAAAGCAACAAGTTACTCTTTACTCATGGTTTTGAGTAGTTAATATTCAACAATCAAACACCATAATAATAAACAAAGAAAGTTAGGTTCTAAACTCTAATCGTTTAAAAAATTTCTTATAAAAAGTAGAATTATAAGGTGGATGGGAAAATGAGTGATGAAAGCTTTGGTGGAGCCAATGGTCACATGGGAAAGGCTACAAGGATGTGAATGATGAAATGTAGTTTTCAAAGCTATGATTGAAATATCCAAATACTAGTTGGAGGAAACTGGTATTTTGGCTACGAGGAGTACCATCCAGGCCTATATTGGATGTGGCCTTACTGTAATTCACATGCTACGAATATGAACGGTCACTATAAAAACAACTACATCGGACATGTCCAATTTTTCGGATTAATGTTGTAAAACGACCATTGGCTAGTAATACTATCAATATGTTTACAAGTAAATACAAAATAGATATGTGATCAGAGTTTCTTATTTCCACTGTTGCCTTCTAAGCAAGTACGAACGATTCATTCAAAAAAGGTGTGCTATGATTGCAGGAGATGGGGCCTGTGTAGGCCTGCATGGGTCGTCTTAGCTTTAGTTTTATTGTAGCGAAGCTGTGACTGTTTGGAGTAACTTGAGAAACACCAACATTGAAACCTACTGCAGCTGGCTCAGTCACTGGTGAGGTCACAACTTTTTTCCGCTTTGGAAGCAAACATGAGTGCTTTTATGGGTCCCTGATCCCTACCACTCCAGACAATTCTAAGCATTTTTTTTTTAACGTCAAGATCAAGTCGCTTGGATTAACTTTTGCTTTTAAACATTGAAATCCAAGCTCAAACTATGCTGATTCAAAGTCATAAGCCCAACATATGAAAGGTCCAAACTTCCAAATTATAGATTAGATAAAAATAAAGATTGCAAATCCAAATTAGATAGACCTCTTTCTCTCCAAATGTGGCTGTAATCCAATTTTAAATCAAATTGGAATATGATAGTGTATGACAAAAAATAAAGAAGCTTTGATGAATGATAATAGAAAATCCCGCAGCGAACAGATAACAACAAAGCTTACACTTCTCTGCTTGGAGAGACAAAATTTCCCAAGTGAACTGTGAGAATGGAACCTATACCTTACGAGGCCTTCCTCTTTTACCGGCTTTGGGAGCGGGAGCAGGTTGTGAAGTTTTCTTCGCAGAAGATGGACGGCCACGGCCACGCACAGAACCTTTTCCCCCGCTACCTCCACCAGAAGCCTTCTTGCCTCGTTTCCTATTTCCAGTGCCATTGGCCATATCGTCACTGTTATCACTGTCTTCATCGTTGTCTTCATCTTCCGAAACATGCTCATCCTCATCTTCAGAGTCGGATGAATCTTTCGACTTCTTTCTCTTCTTGGATTTATCAGAACCTTTAGCTGCACCTTTCTTTGTTGTTTGCTTAGCAGCTGGAGCTTTGCTTTCAGGTTTTTCAATACCTGCCACTCGTAAATTCTCAAATCAGCTAAAGAGCGAGTTTGCCAAGTCTGTTTTATTGTTACAAGTAAAAAAAAAAGGTCCATGCCAGAACAACCCTAGATGTATGCACGCTTATGATATAAATTACATGGTAACACCCTGTAATTACAAAGAAAATACAGACACATGCCATTATCATACCTTCAGAGGAGGCTTTGCCATCATAAACATCAAGCTGCCAAGTACAAAAATGTTAGACTGGTATAAACATAATAACACCAAAAGCTGGAGATAACAGTGACACAAGAGGCTCCCTCAACCATCTTGAAGAATGCCCCAAAATGGGTTATAATGTAATTTCTTACCTGATCAAGTCGATCAGCGGCATTTGCTCGATCAACAACTGCCACAGAATGGCCCAAGCCACATGCAACACTACAAGGAAAATATCCAATGTTATGGCACATATGTACCATCAATCTTTTTAATATTGTCAAATAAAACAATACAAACGAAAATATTTACCTGAGAACATGCATACCCTCGAGAATATCCACCTTTTTGGGAATAGAAGATGACCTACAGATATGGACAAAATACATAACGTTAAGAAACAAATAGAGGGATGGCAGAAAGCAGGCAAGCTTTACAAAAAGTAGATGTTCATGAATGAAAAATCACATACTTCTGTTCATTGGGACCATATCCCAGTTCCCCATACTGAGCGTGACCCCAACTAATGCACGAGTTATCAGCACCAACAAAATGGTGCATGTTACCAGAATCCATGCAACGAATGTTCCAGCCACTGTAAAAAGACAAGAAAAGCTGTCAGAGCAAACATGATATGAAGATCATCAAGCAAAATCAGATGTTCAAACTATAATCTTCTAGAATAAGAAACCAAAACAACACTTCTTTTTCCAGCATTTCTTTGGATAACCACGATACTCAACACAAGTGATGCTACAAAACATTAAAAACAAAAAGAATAATAACATCCGTAAACCTATATTTGCTTACATACTTGAAAAAAGCACCCACTGTTACAAATGCAGATCCTAGTAGATGTAGTTCTATATACAATAAAGAAAATTAAAAAGAGAAATTTTGAGAAGAGAAAAATAACCACAAGTAAAATAAGCATGGCAAGATATAGTAACACAAATAAGGAACATAATAGAACCTTAAATCCATGAGAGGTTTAGGATACATCCAATCATCCTTTGTACTTTTAATTTTTCCCCACATATATAACTGACCGCCACCTGGAAAAGAAAAACACAAATTTAAGTGTTCTGTCCAAATGCCAATTTGTGAAAAATGATCATTTTTACTACAGTATTTCTGATTTCAGCAACCAATTTCAAGGATATGCTCATATGTTTAACAACGAAGAGATAACTTTAAGTAGACAAGACAAGATGTGAAAGATAGATTACTGAAAAAAGAAAATTGATTACCTGCAGTACATGCAGAGTTAACAGAACCAGCTGAAATGATTGCATAAGGAGGTATGATATTTTGCTAGAGAAAACATCAACATGACGGGGACTGAACTCATTCTTATGCTCCCTATGTCCAATCCTATAAACAACAAAAGCAGTAATATGCAGAGCAAAATTCGTTAATTCCTATTTTATATCTTTATATATGAATACAGACCAGATAGTCATACATGCATGTCTATACAAAACATTTAAGTATCTGATAAATTCATCCACAGTAGTCACAGACAAATGGGAGTAACAAAATTGATGTTGAACAACTTAATAGGCAAATCAAATCAAAATCACTATATTTTAGTTCAATTTCTAAACAAAACAATGACAAACAACAAGAATATGTATATTTAAATTACCTTTGGAGTTCGTGAGGGATTTGAGGACTATTTTTTAGCCCAAAGTAAACTTACCACTCTTTATGAGGAGGGCAAGCCTATTGTACATGTAGCAATAGTTTAACAAAATTGTTTATTCATGACTTCTTCTCCTGATTCATTTAACAACCTCTCCATTTTCTGGACCTGTTTACAATACAAGCACAAAAAGAACCCGATACAATTTTAGTATAACTATCAGCAAAGACACAAACCAACCACAAATTTAATCAAATGAATCAACAAATTTTCAGAGCAAAAGAGCCCAGTTTCATAAATGATAGACTGTTTTATCATTTCTTTTTATAAAGTAACGAAATAATTTCTCAAAAGTCTAACTCACCGAGTTGTTCATCGTGGCAGATTGTAGAGGCAACATCACGAAAACTAGAACACCTCCGGCGAAATTCTCCCCTCCGCGTACTCCCTAATCGAAGAATTCGCCATCAAAGGAAGTAGTTCTAGCTCCGTCGCGAAGGCCCTACAAGCCACCGACAAATCTGGTCGGATTCCTCTCATCAGATCTAGCCCAATCACTTTGGCACTCCTTGAATTGCTGAGTGGCGGTCTCGTGGACACGCCTCGCAGCGACAGAGCAGGTCAGTGCAAGATTC
>WUAT03293985.1:0-10884 GCA_010015005.3 Ulmus americana | reverse complement strand
GTTTTACATTCATTACATATGTGCCACTTTTTTACCTATTTTACCCATCTATTAAATAATAAATTACAAAAAAATTTATAGAGTATGATAAATAACCTGAATGTGACAGGGTTAAAAAGTATTTTAGACTAAAAAATGGTATAAATGTTATGAGTTTTAAAATAGTGTGCAAATGTAATTGATTAGGAAAAAGGGGGTATAGGGTGTAATTTCCTCCAAAAGTTTGCGTTCCAATCAGGCGTTAGGTTCAACCACACCCCCAACGAGTCTCTCTGTGTTCTTCCAAAGAATCAAAATTTTGCAAAATTTTCCCGAACAATCATGAGAATCGTTCGCAGAGACCTGGTTCCTGATGGACCAGGAAGTGTAAAGGTAATTTCTTTGATTTTGTTTTTCGAATTTCTTGGTACGAATTTTGGATAATTCTGAAATTTGTGGTGTTTGCAGATGATTCCGGTTGATTCTGATGATTTGTGGTATGTTTATAACTTGATTTCTCCTGGAGACTCTGTTATGGCGGTAACTGTGAGGTAGTTTCTTCAAAATTTGGACTTTTTGTTTCTTGTAGTTCTAAGAATTTAGTTGTAATTTTGTGTAAGTTTTGATTTTGTAACAGGAAAGTTCTTAGAGATGTGGCTTCTGGTGGAAGAGATGCTGAGCGGGTTAAGCTGAAGTTGGAAGTTAAAGTTGAAGAGGTATGCGAAAATTTCAACTTCATGTGATTGTGAGCTTGAAGTTTTTTGCTATTATATTTGATCTTTTTATTGATTTTGATTGTGAAGAGTTAAATTACTCTTTTGGGGGTCGAGTTTCCAACTTAGAAGGTTCATAATTTGAGTATTTGAGTGATGTGAGACTTTGGATTGTATATAGTTTAACACACCAGCTTCATATTAGTGGATGGAAGTATGGGTAAAATAGATGATCTTTAAGAGAACACGATTTAAAAAGAATCACACACACTGAAGATAAGAATTGTAGGTATGTATGTCGGCTTAATTGGGTTGAAACATGGTAGAACCCTGCATGGAAAAGGTTGAAGGGGAAAGATTTGCTACGTAGAGGATGCATGACTTGAGATTTATATAAACTAGAAGAAATATTGGTTTCAAATTGTTGTTTTCCTTGAGGTGCTTCTGATATTCTGTTTTCATTTCAGGTTGCAGATTATGACAAAGTAGGTAATGTCTTACGTATACGTGGAAAGAATATTCTGGAGAATGAACATGTTAAGGTATGTGTGTTTCATTGAAATTGAAACAATTTGTTGGGCCTTACTGGTGTTGCATTTACTTATCATGGTTTCACTGCAGATTGGACAATACCATACTTTGGAACTTGAGCTACATCGAACCTTTGTATTAAGAAAGGTATGCTTCTCTGTTTCATTATTTTAAGCCTATAAGATTGCCTACTTTTGTTTTCTTTTTTTCTCTACTTGATTCTCGTGGATGACATATGATATGATATTTGTTGTGCCTTGTGCCATTGTACATTTTTCTCTGGATGTGGTATGATGATGTACATTTTCTCCAGAAGTGTTTAATTGTTTTTTCTCATTAATTTTTAAATTCTTCTTCACAACAAATAGCTAGGCATGTTAGCTATTTACCATTCTTATGTGTTCTAATTCCTTCTTACATGCTCAAGTACTTTTATTAAGAGTAACTGCTTTAATTACTGACTTGCAGCGTGTTTTGTCTCGTATATTTTAGGATGTTTGGGATTCATTGGCACTACATGTACTTCAACAAGCCTCTGGTATGCTGTTTGAATTTTGTATTTTTTTAATCTCCGAATGGAGTAATAAATTATTTTTTGTAACCCTTTAATTTCTATGAATAAGTCAGTTATTGACTACTTGTTGTACTCTCTTATTTTCAGATCCCGCTGCAAGTGCTGATTTAGCTGTTGTCTTAATGCAAGAAGGACTAGCCCACGTTCTACTTGTTGGGAAAAGGTATTATGATCTCTCTAGGGATGTCATACATAAATCTCTTCATTAAATGCTATAAGTTGATGCCTGTTTCAGAATTGTGTTCTGTTTCAATCCATTCACAATTTTTTTTTTCCAATTATCTCCCCTCTTCCCCTTTCCTCTCCTTTTTATTTGTCACAATTGTTTTGAGATAAATTGGCCCTATTAAACTATTGAAGACTGCAAAAATTATGAAATCTTTTTGAAAAGTTTTTTTTTTAGAATTTTTATGCAATGTGGACTCTCAAATTCTAGAAAAACAGGTCTAGTTGTCTTAAAGCTAATGTAGCAAATTATTATTGTTATTAGTTCAGGTATGGTTGTGAATACAGCTAACTCCTAATGCTGACTGATACAGTATGACAACTACTCGTTCAAGAATAGAAACTTCAATTCCTCGCAAGCATGGACCTGGTATTGCTGGTTACGAAGCGGTACTTCATCTGCATTTTTTCTTCTTCTTTATTTTTTCTTCATGTTCTTTATTGTACTTGACTTGGGGTAGGCTTATGTGTTGAGCTACCAGAAAATAGGAGTGCTAGTGTTAATTACTTAAAATTATGATTTTGCTAACGTTTTTTTTGTTTTTACAGGCTTTGAATAAGTTCTTTGAGAACGTTGTACAGGTGAGTTATGTTTTTCAGTTGTAATTATATATCTCCTAGTTTCACTTTCATTATGGCTTTCTGTAGTATGGAATCTTGGGGGTTACAATTGCATATTCTGATATATCACACCATATTTTTTAGGCTTTCTTGAAGCATGTTGATTTCAATGTTGTTCGATGTGCTGTGATAGCCAGCCCAGGGTTCACAAAGGTCTGAGACAACTCTTGATTTTATTTTATTTTTTTTGGTTCACTTCATTATCATTTAACTTTCTAGTTAACCTTATTAAGGCAATAGCATTCATAAATTTAACAACTTACCAGTAAACTGCAAATTACTTTGTGGTTCAGGATCAGTTTCACCGTCACTTACTACTGGAGGCTGATAGAAAGCAGCTGAGACCTATTATTGAAAATAAGTCTCGCATAATTCTTGTTCATACAACCTCGGGTTACAAGTAAGGGAATATTGTATTAATTTGTTTGGTTCTCAAGTATTGTTCGAGTGGAGTAGTACTCAGATACCCCATCATAACATTAATTTTGCTGTACAGGCATAGTTTGAAAGAGGTTTTGGATGCCCCAAATGTCATGAATATGATCAAAGATACTAAAGCCGCACAAGAGGTACTATAAACAGCTTGGTTACATCTTTTGCTAATTTCCTTTTGTTCTATAGTTTCACAAGTTATTGAAAGGATAATAACAACAAATAGATGAATCAATATTAGTTTGTACATTCTTTTACAGGTGCTTATGTCCACCCTTATACATATGTTAGCATACGATGCATACAAATGAAGAGATTTTTTTTGAATATAATGTTCATTAAACATTTGAACATTTGACCTTCTTTGTGTTCAGGTCCGAGCTCTTCAGGATTTCTACAACATGCTTTCAAATGTAAGGTTCTATTTGTTGTAAAATTATTCGCTTTAGTTATGTGATGACGTAAATGAGTTCTTGCAATTTTAGAGCCAATTAATATCTCACCAATATCTCTAAGTACATAAATGTATAAAATCTTTCAGGATACCTAATTGTAACTGGGAGTAAAACATTATTTGTATTGTAGCCATGGGAGAGCTTCTTGTTTCATCTGCCCCACCTTTTTCTACTATAGATTGTTCTTGAAAAGGAGTTAGGAAACCATAAATTACATGTTACTGTTTGGTTTTCCTTTTGTGTTTTCTTCATTGAACTGTAATTTTCAGCCGCTTTCAGATACCCAAGTGAATAAATTGTTGTTGATATTGGACAGGATTCAGCTCGAGCATGTTATGGACCAAAGCATGTCGAAGTTGCCCACGAACGAATGGCTGTTCAAACACTCCTGATCACAGACGAACTCTTCAGGTTAGTAATATTCGAAATGTTTACTATTCCACCCTGAATCTTTTTTTTTTTTTTTTTGAAAGGATTCCACCTTGAATCAAGCAAGCTGTTTTGCTACTTTGAAAATCTTTCCTTGAAAACAAAGAGTTCCTTGCTTGACAGGAATGTCGATGTAGCTACCAGGAAAAAATATGTCAATTTGGTAAATTCAGTGAAGGATTCGGGTGGTACTGTTCACATTTTTTCATCCTTGCACGTCTCCGGAGAACGTCAGTATTACTTTCCAGCTTCTTCTGACCTTTTTTTTTTTTTTTGACAATCTCTCATTTATTTTGAAATAAGCTCACTAGTTACCATTACTTTGAACAGAACTGGCTCAGATAACTGGCATTGCAGCAATTCTTCGTTTCCCCCTACCAGACCTCGAAGATATAGAGATGTGACAGAAACACAAACTTAACGCTCTAAAAGTACGTGTCACGACCCAACAGACATGAGCATAGCACTCTAAAAGACAACACAATATATAGATTTGGATTGGATTTAAGGTCATAACATGCAATGCACCATCACATTGGAATGTTATTTTGTAAATTTCTAAAAATGAGTTGGTGGCTAATTGATTCTTAATATATTGTTTCTTTGCTTAATGATGACTACTAGTTTCTTCATAATTTGTCGAGAAACTTGTTCGTCAAAGTTCCCACTTTTGGACATGTTTTGAAATAGGAGTCTATGAACTAAGAGATAGGATCAGGAGTGAAGCAGACCGTTAAAAGAAGATAGTTGAAGCAAGAAAAATGGATGTTCTTGGACACAAATTTTCCATCCTATTTTTTTGGTCGTCCAACCATTGTTTAAAACGTTGTCTTGAGTGTTTACTATGACCACGGTAAGATAAATTAAGCCAAATTTTAAGCATTGTCGTCAATATTCCCCAAACTTAGAGACCAAATGTGTCGTCTATCCTCCGCTTTTATCTTATTTTTCTTAAATATTTTTTCCTTCTTTCACCAATAACGTATATATATTTTGTAAAATGCTAGTTCTTAAAAAGTGAAGATAAAATAAAGGGGGAGGGGGCAAAAAAAAAAAAAAGAATTATGTTCCCAGGAAAAATTATTAGACTAAAATGAAAAGCTAAAAAGTTGATAATAAGGGAGGGAAGCAAACAAACAAACAAAAAAAAAAAAAAATTAGACAATTTCTCAATTTGTGCGTGTTATCCTTGTGGGGAATCCATACTAATATTCTTTGTATCGTTTTAAATTTATTGAATCTTCTAGAATAAATAAAAGTTTTAATTTTATTGTATCATTTTAATTTTATTGAATCTTCTAGAATAGACAAAAATTCTAATTTTATTAATAATTTTACCAATAATGTCGAAAAGATCAATAAATTCTCTTGTATTTGACACTTTTTATATAAAAATCTTTGTTAAGAATATGTTATAGATTTTTTTTTTTTTTTTTTTTTTGGATATTGAACATTTTAAAAATTAATGCCCTCTTGTTTACCAAAATTAAAAAGTGAAAAGATATTATAATGCTCTTATAATTAATTTTTATATTCATATTACACAATATAGAACTATAAGATATAAATATTTTAGTTTGTATAATCATAAATAATACATTTGAAATTTTTGAAATTTATGTAATATATATTAATCAACAAGTATTTTCTTACAAAAATAATAATAATTAATCTTTTCTTAATACAAAAAACGACACTAGTTTCCACATCAAGTTCTCTATGCAAAGAGTTTGGTCAGAATCAAACCGGTCAAAAACGCCTTTCACGCAAAGCTGTTAAAACAACCACAATTCTTGCAGGCTATAAGCCCCATTAAAACCTATAAAAAGCCAAAACTCATTTCAGAGTTTAATCTCAGTTGTTAAAGAGAGGAAAAAACAAACTAGAAAAAACCAAGAAAACAAGTTCTTTAGTAGATATTCACGTTGAGTTTCACAAAGTGGAAATCTATTCATCTCTTACAAAAGCAATAAAACCAAAAGAAAAAGGGTCTTGCGTTTTTTTGAATAAAGATGGCAGGAGGAGTAATTGTAGTTTCAGGTGGGAGAGACTACCATGGTGGCATTACTGCCTTTGTGGTTGTGGCCTGTTTGGTTGCTGCCATGGGAGGTCTCATCTTTGGTTATGACCTCGGAATCTCAGGTAATTAATTCCGGGCCCATTTGTTTCAAAATTTTGATAGTAATATTTATTTTTGTGAGTGGCAGATAATAAAAATATTCAAATATTTATTTTACACTACAAGAAAAGTGATTTTTGATGACAGGACTTTTACCTACAATAACGTTTTCATGGGTAAAGAGAACTTTTACCAGCAAAAAATTGTGTTTAGTGAGCAAATGTTTGTTGTATTATATCTTTTTACCCATGAACATTATTGTTGTAGAAACTCAAACTTGTGGGTAAAAGTATGCTTTTACCACCAAAAATTCCAGTCATCGAATTTTTTCCGCCAAAGTTATCTATTTTTACTCACAAAGTTGAACTTCACGGGTAAAAAGCATAATTTTGCCCCCAAAATTTCTCTCCACATTTGTCAAAATGGACAATTTTTGCCAACGAAATATAATTTTTACCCAAGAAATAGTTCATTTTCAAATGCATTGCAAAGTTAAAGTTATTGGCTAAGATGGTGTTACTTGCAGGAGGGGTAACTTCAATGGAAGATTTTCTTAAGAGGTTCTTTCCATCTGTACACAGAAAAATGAGTGACGAAACTGGGAAAGAAAACGAGTACTGCAAGTTTGACAGCCAACTACTTACATTGTTCACATCTTCCCTCTACCTCGCGGCATTGATAGCTTCCTTCTTTGCTTCTATAGTAACCAGGTCCTATGGCAGGAAAATCTCCATGCTCTCTGGAGGTGTGGTCTTCTTTGCAGGCGCAGTACTGAATGGCGCGGCCACAAACATCGAAATGCTCATTGTTGGTCGCTTGTTGCTTGGTGTTGGCGTTGGTTTCGCCAATCAGGTATTCTATAACAAGCCTATATCTCATTGTACCGAAAGGATGTGCGGGGTTTATTGTGACAAGGAAGGCTCTCCTACAAACTTTTCTGAAAATAAACCCCACACACCTTGAAACTTAGGGGAGCCTCCCCGAGATGGTAATTCCAGTTAGGCCTGTAAAATAGAAATCCCAACAAAAATTCCATGTGAGTCTGTTTGAGACACGATTTAAACAGGATTTTAGTAATTATGAGTAGGATAATTTTTTAAACAAGATTCTAAAATTTTTGATAAAATTAAATAGGGTCCACATGGTAATATTAAATATTTTATGTAAAAGGTGATAGGGTCCACGGAATTTAATAATAAATAATATAAAAAAATAATATTTTATGTACACAGTAATATTAAAAATATAATGTAAAATTCGGTGGAATCCACATGTGTACTAAAATATGATAATATATGATTAAAAGGTGATGGGGTGATATAATAGAATAGAATATGAGAGAATAAAAATTAGAATAGGCAAAAGAACGGATTTTTTCATAGTAGGATAATTTTTGGATAGGCAAAAGAATGAGCCTTATCTTTGAAGTTTTTTGGCCTAAACATGAATTTTTTTCTTAAATTCTACAGTCAGTTCCTCTCTATCTGTCAGAAATGGCACCAGCAAAGATCAGAGGAGCTCTAAACATCGGTTTCCAAATGGCCATAACAATTGGAATCCTAATGGCCAACTTTGTCAACTACGGCACATCCCAAATAAAAGGCGGATGGGGATGGAGAGTTTCTTTAGGACTGGCGGCAGTTCCGGCAGCAATGTTGATCGTAGGCTCTGTCTTCTTGCCCGACACCCCCAACTCCATCCTTGAAAGAGGCAATCCCGAAAAGGCGAAGCAAATGTTGAGAAGAGTTCGCGGGACGAGCAATGTGGAGGAAGAGTTTCAGGACCTAGTAGATGCCTGTGAAGCTGCAAAACAAGTAGACAATCCATGGAAGAAGATCATGATGCCCAAATATAGGCCTCAACTCGCCATTTGCACACTTGTTCCTTTCTTCCAGCAGCTCACCGGAATAAATGTGATCATGTTCTACGCGCCTGTGCTGTTTAAGACTCTAGGCTTCGGCGATGATGCTGCTCTCATTTCCGCCGCCATAACTGGTGTTGTAAATGTCCTTGCCACCATTGTTTCCATTGTTTCTGTTGACAAGTTTGGCAGGAGAATTTTGTTCCTTGAAGGTGGCATTCAAATGATCATTTGCCAGGTAAAATTTTTAACATTTTGGTACTAGTAATAACTTGTACTTTGCAATTTTGATTTAAACCAATTGAATGATTTTTTTTTTTTTTTTTTTTTTACTATGTGAAATATATATTTTTGACTGGAGTATGTGAAATATTTAAATTGTTCTTATTTGTCGTATGTTTGTTTCAAAATTCAAAATTATTAACGTTATTTTAGATATATATATCATAAACACAAATTTTCAAATAAATATTATATAAATAACGAGAAAATCCAAATAATACTGTATAAATGCTGAACTAAACTAACTTAATATAGATGTATCAATAGGGTAGGCTTATAGTATACCCTTGATTTTTTTAATAGATAAAAAATTACATGTACCTTCTTTTTTTTAAAAAAAATTAATTATCTTTCTCCTAAAATTTTAAATCTTTTCATTTTACCCCTCCCTCAATTTTTGTTTTCATCTAGTATGCCCTTGAGTTATAAATTCCTCATTTCATCCTTAGGTATCAAAATGTAAAAAATTTAAATAAGAGGCCACCCAAAATAATTTGTTAAAAACAAAATTAATTTATTTCTAATAACAAACTACATGTTACCAAAATATACTAACTATCAAGTCCACTTTGACATTTGCAGGTGGCCGTGGCAATCATGATTGGCCTGAATTTCGGGCTCTCCGGCGAAGGATTGCTAACAAAAGCCGAAGCCAATTTACTATTAGTGTTGATTTGTGGATATGTAGCAGCATTTGCATGGTCTTGGGGTCCATTAGGGTGGCTAGTACCAAGTGAAATATGTCCATTAGAGATCAGATCAGCAGGACAAGCCATAAACGTCTCTGTTAACATGTTCTTCACCTTTATCATAGCTCAAATTTTCCTTACAATGCTATGTCACTTGAAATTCGGACTCTTCTTCCTCTTTGCCGGGTTCGTGATCATTATGACCGTGTTCATCCACTTCTTCCTCCCCGAGACCAAGAATGTTCCGATTGAAGAGATGAATAGAGTTTGGAAAGCTCACTGGTTTTGGAAGAGGTATGTGACAGATGAAGATGTAATTGGTAAGGATCAGGATAGTGCTTCAAGTTCTCATGCAAACGACGTCGTATGATTGGGGATGAGAGAAATGGTTATTTCTCTGGTTTTAGATTGAATTTTGTAATCGACAAAGGAGAATAAATGAAGTTTTTTTATTTTGTTGGTAATTTTGAAGAGAAGAGGACTTGTTATAGTCAAGACTAATTGTCTAATGATTGAAATTTAATTGCAATTTCTCAGCTGCATGATAATCCGAATAAGAAAACCAAAGGGAAACGACTGTCGTTTTAATTCTAGGCATATTAATTTATAAATTTTGGTTATGATGTATTGATATTTAATTTTTTTTTTATCAGTTTATATATTTAGCATGATTTAATTCCAATTTTCACTAAAAATAAAACCAGTAACCAATGCAAAAAAAACTATTTTTTTCTTTGAAATGAAAAACTAAACTTTTTTTTTTTATAAAATATTATTTTACTTCTTTAAATTTTCATAATGCATTTCATATATATGTTTTTAAATCAAGATTTAATAGTATTTGAATATAAGTTGATTAAAATTTTCAATTATATTAAAAAATATATTTTTTAATAGAATTAAAAATACTAGGAGTCCTCCACTTTTGAGGGCTATCTTGATGTTAAGCACCATTTACTTATTAAAATGTATTCATTGCGCACCGAATCTATGAACATTATAGCTATGGTTTTTGTCAGTTGACCCTAAAAAATTGACGAAATTTGCTAACATAGGGTTAAAATTAGTGCTGTAAAAACGGGCTGAGCTTTTTGGCCTGGCCCGAATTTCGTTGAAAAAGCCCGGCATGAGGCCTGGCCCGGCACAAACCTATTGGGCTCGGGCTTAGCACGGCCTGGGAGTAGGGTCGGGCTGGGCCTCACTTTGCAGCCCGACGGCACGGCACGAACGGCCCGTAAGCACGGCCCGCGAGCCCGGCCCGATTCGAAGCCCGTTTTAGGCCCGATTTTCAGCCCAAAATGGGCTTTTTACTCCTTTTTCATTTTATTTTTTAATCAAACTCTTTTTCACTTAAAATTTTCTAAATTCACCCAATTAAATCTCACTTTTAATCAACCAAATTTAATTCATAATTTCCCTATAAAATTTACCACTTTCTAAATAAAATTTTAAATATTCAAGTAAGTACCAAATTTCCCTATAAATTTCAACCAATTAAAATTTAAATCCCACATTTCTTCAACCTAATAAATTCTTATTTTCCTATAAAATTAACAAATTACCTTCTCAATAATTTTCAACCAATCAATTCTCAATTAAATCAAGTAGTAACCAATATCAAAATTTGTAATTTTTTTTTATTATCCTAGTATTATGTGTAAGTTGTAATTGTAATCACTCTACTACACCATTTTCAAATAGTTGCACTCTTTTTCCCTTACCAAGTTTTTATCCCATTGGGTTTTTCTTGGTTAGGTTTGTAATGAGGCAATCATGGATTAGTAAATCATTTAATAAATTAAAATTTCATTCTTATTATTCTATTCATATATATATATATATATTTTCTATTTCCATCTTTTAGTTCCAACTAATAATTTTAAGTAATAAAATTAATTTATATATATTTTTTGTATTTCTAACTTGTAGTTCCAATTTATTTTTGTCTCTATTTGTTTAACTTACAAAATATTA
>WUAT03293874.1:0-10885 GCA_010015005.3 Ulmus americana | reverse complement strand
CCTAAAAAGAGATAAGTGAAGTTATAGCGAATAGCATAAATGAAGCTCCGTTCAGAATAAGGAATGCTTAGAGATACCATCCTTATGTTCGGAACGAATCTGAACCCAATGATGGAGGGCTAATTGTTGGGGTCAAAAATAATTTAGTAGACCTATCCAATATGGGAATGTGGGCCAACCAAACTACATGGTCCATAATATGATTCACCAAGCCCAAAACACACTAGGCCCAACTCTCTTTAGATAACCCAGTCAACTGGTTTAGTCTAGGTCAAGAGACATTAAATTAAGTAATCTTCTTAACCAAGTTTTATCCATGTTAGCACAACAGACAGGGGAAGACCCTTTCATTCAGAAGGCGCCTCTCAATTTGTTGAGGGCACAACGGCTAATCCAGAGGGCTTATAAAAGGCAAAGTCTAAGTCATTTAAGGGTTACACAATATATTTCTGAAACTAACTACTCTTTTTCTCTCTCTTACTTATTCTGAAACTCTGTTCAACCATTATGCCGCCATTACTCCGCCATTGCACTGCCCCATTGCTTCCTAATTGTTTGCTAAAGGATTACTTTATTACTTCATTCCACACGGACTTGTGTCACCAAACGGTGGTTCAACCTGTATTTTTAACTATTAAATCGGTTCTATCTTATCCACTCTTTGATTTATATTATTTTCAATTACTTATTTGAGTTATTACATTATATTTTTTTAATTATAATATTGACTTGAGCGTCGGAGTAACTTTGGCCAGCACCACCCCAGTGTAAAAGTTGATCACACTCTATCTTTGTCTAATTTTCAGGTCCTTGTTGCCCTCTCAAATCTAATTGTAGAATTCAACATCTACACCTTCTTAACAAACGTAGACCATATGAGTGATGGCCTTTGAAAACATCTATAGCCACCAGGAAAACTAATGTCAAGTGTTACCATTTCTAGATCTAGATCTCCTCGAGGGAAGCTCCAGTAACAACACCCTAAGTAACGCGTAGAGGGTGGAGTGACAAACTATGTTATCGAAAGACTTGGCCAAATTTTGACCAATGTAAAAGCTTAATTCTACAATTAGTTTTTAAGGGCACCGACAACCTGAAAACCAAAAGGAAAAAATAAGCGGGACAACCTTGCCACTAGGTGGTGTCGGTCAAAGTCACTCCGACGCTCAAATCAATATGCAATTGGAAAAAGAACAAACAAGTAAATGAAATACGATAAATAGACACTATGAAGGTAAATAAAACTGTTCGATTATATACACTTATGTGCGGAAATTGTATTATTCCGTGTAGAAGAGAAAGCAGTAGTCCGAGTTATCTAATAAGGCGGCGTTGCTCAACCTAAAATATGACTATCCCTATAGTTCTTTGGACCAGTAGCCCGCAACGATGAGTTTCTAGCCTGATATACTTCGATAACCGGAAGAGTTCTTCTCAGAACGGATTAGAGAGTGGCAAGAGCAAATGTGACAAGATAGATAAGAGATAGAGAAGCATGAGCGGAGTATGGTGGACTAGTGGCACCGTTGGAGTTAAGTATGAGAGTTGAGTATGCAATTGAATAGTCTGAATGCCAAGCAAGCATTATGGTCTTTTGAAAGACCTTCGTTATGCATTTATAGGAGTCTGAGACCTCCCATTGAAGACCCAGTCGTGCTCTGTAGATCTAGGTCATAGTTAATTAGTTAAACGGCCATTTGAAATATAAATATCTCAACGAATATATGAAATCTTTGGTTATAGCGGCTGAAAGAATCTAGGAGACCCGTTGGCTTCCTTTTAGAATCGTTCAGACAAAGAAGTGCAAAATTTCGATATTTTTGAGTGGGTCGCATGGGCCTATTTATTACTTGAAAAGGCCAATCTAAGTGGGAATTTTAATCTCAACAACCAACGTGCCGACGAAATTTCGGTGGCCACCAAGTTTCTCTGCCTCACATGCTGCTCGCAGACCTTCTATCAATGGATAAATATATATAACTTCTCTGTAAGTAATTAGATCAATGTAAGTTTGATTAATTGTTTAATACTTAAAAGACTATCATCATTATATCATAATATAAATAAATAAGTAAAAAGGGCTGAACCGTCGGCTCCAATAGTTAATTTTTATAAATATTATATTTTAAAAGACAAATATTAACAAGGACAAACTGGCCAAGGCCCAGATGGACAATGGAGAGATCGGTTACACAAAATATAATATATATAAATATATAATCTATAAATTCAGTGAGTGCCTAGTGGCAGCCAGCCTCTCTTTCTTTGTTTCTCCGTTTTTCCATTTCCTATCAAATCCAACAACAATTTCTCTCCTTTTCCATTCAATCCCTCCACCGTTCAATTCCCCATTCCGTTTCTGATTCAAGAATCTAAAAAGGGTTTAATTTTTTTTTTCGTTTTTCGCCCTAATCCTTCTCGGTTTTCTTCGTTTTTCCTTCAATATATACCGCGTTTTTGGGGGGGTTTTCTCGTTTATCTTCTTCGTTCTTGTGAAAATTGCAAAATTTAGAGTGAAATTGCAACTGGGTTGTTGGAAATTTGGGGGAAAATGGCGACAAACATTGGGATGATGGATAGCGCTTACTTTGTAGGGAGGAATGAGATTTTGGCGTGGATCAACAAACGCCTTCAGCTTAACCTTTCCCGTATTGAAGAGGTGTTTCTTCTTTCTTGCAAACCCATAAGCCTCTCTCTTTTTTTTCCCCTTCATTTGTATCATCATTTCTGAAGTCTTTTTTTTTCAGAAGAAATTGGAAATGGGTTTCTTTGTCTCAATCTTTTAAAGCTACTTGTTTGAATTTTGCCCAATTTTCTCCCGATTCAACTATTTTTATTATTATTATATTTTGGGTCACATTGTAGGGTAGTGCATTATATTTTCACTTTTGTAATTTCCTTTTTATTCCCTGTCTTGTTCATGTAATGCATGAATTTTGTGAAGCCTGTATATTCCTGTAATGAATTTATTATTTGGGGTTCTCTCTATAGATTTTAAAAGTGAGGCTATTTGATTTTCAAAATGTTTTATATGTCCACTGAAATTTGTGTATGATCCATCTGAAGTGAACAATAAAGAGGTTCATCATTCATGGTATAGCCTAATCTATTAGTTTTTTATTGGGTTTTTTCTTACCCCTCCAAAATGAAGAAGTTTTGATCTTATAAATTTATGATTATCTTATGTAGAATATGGATAATTGCTTCATTCAGAGGGTAGATGTAGTTGAATGCTTTGATTTAAATAAAATTCAGTTCATATTTCATGTATAATATACATATATATTGTTTATACTGATTTATATTTGTATGAACCACTGTGGTCAGGCTGCATCTGGTGCTGTGCAATGTCAGATGATGGACATGACATATCCAGGAGTTGTTCCAATGCACAAGGTTAAACCTGCCTCAGTTTTTCCATTTTTCTGCTGCTCCTGATATGTTGATTGGTTATGTTTGTATGCTAATGTCTTCCTGGTGTTTCATTTTGTGTATTTTAGGTCAATTTTGATGCGAAAACAGAGTATGATATGATTCAAAATTATAAGGTTCTTCAGGATGTATTCAACAAGCTGAAAATTGAAAAGGTATTTTCGGCTGGATCTTATGTGTGTATGTGTATTTTAACAAGCAAGCCTTAAAAAGGTACTGAGGCAGTAAGCTTAACAACCTCCCTCAAAAGCACTATGTAGCAAGCTTGAGCCTGAACGCCAAATCTGTCACTACAGATCAAGGCCCACATCAAAGCTGCTTTTTTAAACATTATTCTTTGCTTTTGTGATGCTTTGTTCCCTCTCAGTATTGTCTTATTCTTTTGAGATGCCAAGGTTGAGTAACTGCAGTTGTCTAATATTGCAAGAAAGCTATTTGTGCACAACTATCCCTTCCAAAGTTTCTGGTTTGGTACTGCTTAAGATGGAATATTTTTGCATTTCCCTTTAGTCATGTGGGATGTTGCTATTTGCTCAAAAACATTTTGTTTCGGATATAGTATTTTTCATGTAGCTTTCCAACCAAAATAGAATGGGTAATTACATTGTTGGTGTTTATTGTTATACGACCTTTTATAAACTGAACATCTCATGCATCTATTGAGATGCTTTAGAAGTAAAATGGTGCAAAAGTAAGCTTGATATGTCAGCCAACAATAATAAAATAAATAAATTAGGGATATATCATTCCAGTTTTCGTGATTTCCACATTGAGTATCCTAGCTTTGATAGGGAGTTTGTTGACTAAATTAGGGAGGTGTACTCGCAATCAGTTTGTATTTGACATTTCACCCCCCTCCCCCTTTTTCTTTATGAAAGCACGTTGAAGTTAACAGGCTTGTTAAAGGACGACCTTTGGACAACTTGGAGTTCTTACAATGGCTGAAACGCTACTGTGATTCCATAAATGGTGGCATTATGAATGAGTACGTTGTTGTTATTGTGTTCTTCGTAGTCTAGTATGTTTTTTGCTTGTGTTACCTTACCTTAGTAATTTTATTTTTTAAAATTTTCTGTACGTTTTGTGTTTCTTAAGGAACTATAATCCTGTCGAGCGGAGGACTAAGGGTGGGAAGGAGCGGAGTTCCAAGGGTGCTCAAAAGAACTCAAAATCACTCCAATCCAACAACATGCATAACCCAGGCTCAGGTGATGCTGTTGCTGTCAGAACCTCTGGTGAGCTGCCAGCAAGTTGTCTTTTCACCCTCACCTTTGTTCTATCACACTTCTCATGGTTTTCTGATATTCATTGCTTCAGGGCCAAAGCAAGGGAAGACTGGTGCAGTAGCAAATGCCGGTGATTCTTCCACTGAGGTTCAGGCTCTGTCTGGCGAGGTATTGATTGCAGCTTCTCTTAGCACTTTTCTTGTTTAATTCCAACAATTAGAAAGAGTTATACTTTGTCTCTTTGATATTTGTGATGGTTGCCTGATGAAATCATTTTCCTTTGATCTTTTGGAGGATTAACATATTAGTCACCAAAAACATAGCGGATATGACCCAGAAGATTCATCATCTCTTTTTTTTTCTCCCTTCGAGTTAAGATTTATCCTTGAAAGTTCAACATGGCTCTTTAACATGTTGGTTCTCACTGCTACTAATTTGGATTAAGTAATAAGAAGATCCTAAATGGTCCAATGCATATACTTCTGAGTTCTAAAATAGTGTTTTGTGTTTTCTTCCCTTCTGTTGTCCAGGTCATGGATCTCAAGCTTTCTGTTGACCTTTTGGAAAAGGAAAGAGATTTTTACTTTGCAAAACTAAGGGATATAGAAATACTCTGTCAGACGCCTGAATGTGCAACTCTTCCGGTAAGAGTTTCTTGTGTTTTTATATATATATATTTTCCCTGTCAATTTACAATAAACCTTGGCTGCTCTTTTAGTGGTTTTCTTTCCTCCTCCCCTCTTTCTCTATCTGCTTTTGCTAAGAGAAATCTATACATATAGTAACAATGCTATTACTATTTGGTGTTTACAAAATTTGTTGTAACGCTTGAGTCAGCTTCTTAAGCAAAATATTGGGATGTTTTATGGAATTAAGAGATAAGAATCAGAGGATCTCTCTTAGAATTTTTGTTTAGCAAAGATGACACATTATTGATAGAACTGTTTATAAGTGAAACAAAGCGTTTTGTATGCTGCTAATTTGATTTAATGGCTAAATGTTTTATAATTATGGATGTCAATTTCATGCAGATGGCAGTAGCAATAAAGAAGATCCTGTATGCTGCTGATGCCAAAGAATCTGCACTTTCTGAAGCTCAGGAGTACCTCAACCAATCGATAAATGCCACCGAACCTGAACCTGAACTTGAAACCGAAACAGAAAATGATGCTTGAGTTTCGACTGAAGAAAGGGATGTATTCTCCTGTCTATGAAGATAGCTCACTTGGGGTGAGGGAGTGTACTTTTTCATTAACAATAGCCTTATTGGCTTCTTTCTTAATGAGGATTTTCTGGTGATCCTCCTTTGATCCAACTGTGCCAAAAACTACTTGGTGAAGGACTTTTAGATTTGTATTTTCTTCTTGTATGTGCTGGATAGAGTATTGTCAGTTGAATCTATGAGTGGTCTATTACTACTTGAATCTGTGCCTGGGAATCTGGGTTATTGTTTGGGTGGTTCTGGTGATGCTAGTGAAAAGAATGTCTCTAAATTCCAACCCTTGATTGCTTATCCCACACCTTTCTAATAGATAAAATTTAAATAAACAATTAAATATAATTTGGGGTTTATTTAGAAGGTATACCATGTATTCTCAAATTTAGATCTTAAAGCGAGTCAAATCACTAATTTACTCGAATTTATTTCTCATAAGATGAAAGTAACCCTGTTTGGCAATAAGAACTGAAAGAAAATACTACATTTTAATTTTATAAGAAAGGTCTTATTAGTAATTCATAGCTCAAAATTTAATTAAGGTTCCAATTACCGTCTAATGTTTAAAGTGAGCAAACGGAAAATGTCTAATATATATTTTTGATTAATCGGCTCATATGCCTTTTATGATCAGTTTTGTACTTTGCTACTATGTAAAAAACTTTGGGCTTTAATTACTGTCGGCATTTGTGACTGAATGTACTTCAAAAATAGGGGGCATTTATGGTCATAAATACTAATAAAGGTTTAACGACCAAAAATTTTAATTAGGGTTCAAGGTGAAAAATCGAACAAACAATAAGAGGTATTCGTTTAATTAGGGTTCAAAGTGAAAAACCGAACAAATAATAAGAGGCATTTGATCGAATAAGCCTTCACTAAAATAGAACGTGGGTAATCTGGAAATCTATAATTTATTTTTAAAAAGAAATGGTACATATGCTTGGATAGTTTTTCGGAAGAACATATATTTTTTTAAAATGGCTAGTAAAGTAATTTTAGGAGGATTAGGGATGTAATGAGGCCAGCAGGATTACATTACTATCTCAGCCCTAACTAACTAATAGAGCTTATGTCAGCTTTTATTCCCTATTTATTTATACCGATGTTCTTATAAACTCTACAAAAACAAAATTTTGTAAAATACTTGTTGCAAGAAACACTAAGATAACTATGTTTGAGATGCAAGGTATATAAGTGATTCCAAACTGAAAATGTTGCATTATATAGAAATTATATACAATATCAGAACTGTCCCAAAAGACATAAAAATATGGACCAAAATATTGTATAAAACAGGGAATGAAGCTTGCCAACTGTCTACATATTCTCTTATTTTCTTCTTGTTTTTCTGTGCGAAAGGGAATGCCATAGAAAGTTAGAAGAAAAGGAAAAACCAAAGTGAGAGAAAGGAATAAAAGAAGATACCCCAGTAAATATACCTGAACTAAAACTATCTGAAGTAGCTGCCACACTCTCCGGCGAATAGGCTGAAAGAAAAAACACATCTGGTTTCATCTTTTACCTTTCTCTATTTTCTGAGATGTTTCTTTCACTTTCTCATTGCCATTCAATTTGTGTACAAAGCTGGCTGGCTGGAGACCACAAGATGATTGAGTAGAGTTTGGTCTTAAACAAATGGATATGATTTCAGCAACCAATAGTTTCCCATTTGCAACAAGATTATTGAGGAACCTTTTTGGTCATGTTCCTCAACTGCCAAAGAATTTATATGCAAATGAATGTTATATATATCGATTAAATAACATAAAAAAGGAAATGCATTAATAATGATCCTCTTTTTTGTGTGGCTTAAATCACGTTTGCTAAGCTTACATCGGTTTTACTATCCAATTAATGGAGAAGTTTTTGTAGAGCAACTTAAAATCAGTAACTGGAAGAATTTCAAAAAGCTTACTCTACCAAAAGAATAAAAAGAAAAGAAAGCAAGAAATTAAAACCAAAGTGCAAAAGTTTTAAATGTATACAGTTCCTCACCTTTGTAGTTAGAGATATGACGAGTTTTTTAGCAGATTTGGTTTTCTCAGCTTCCTCCCGCGCTGTCACAGTGGACTCACCTAGCTGCCTCGATGTTTTTGTCAGTTCTGTTTCCAGGTTTTGGGATTTGCAGGCAAGGTCGTCTACCTACATGTCAAAATACCACTTCTTACTTGTAATCAGCAATCCTCAGCATCAATAGAGTTTTCAATTGGCAAGTTAAGTACTTGTCTCACAAGAAGTTTTTCTAGTGCTTACTTCTATTAGTAGAAACCGACATAAGTGCCTTCTCTACTTATTTATTTTGTTATTCATGCATTCCAATAATTAGCATGCTTGTGACCATTGCATTCGTCATAAAAGTATGCAATATAATCCCATAAGTGAGGAGAAAAAAATTAAGAAAGCATAAATATGTGATTCTAGACTTACCTGTTCCTTTAGTATTCTTATTTCTTTGTTGAGGTTACCATTTTTCTGATTTGAGACATCAACCGAGATTTCTGGATGTTCAAGATTAGTAAGAGCTGAAATCATTGACTCTAGATAAGCTGGACTTGATTTTCTTAACCAAGGGGATGTTGCTCGAGAAACCATTTTTGAACCAGGAACAGAAGCACAGGCAGAGGTTGATTCCCACTGAAAACTTCCATTTGGAATAGAATAGTGTTGACAAGTACCCAACTCTACTAGTTGGCTCCGAGATGGTTTGGATGAGTCAAAAGAGGCAGGCCTTTGATGAATTGACCTACGATTCAGGGTTCCTTTCTCAGCAGCTGCATTGAAACTTAGACTTGCAATCTTGGGCAATCTTGAAGTTGATCCTGGTTCGATAATTCTCTTCAGTTTAGTAGAACAATCATCACAGACACGGTAAGGTTTGTTGCAATTTGGAGCCAAAGCAGCTTTTATAGATTTCTTACTGCTGCATGCCACACAAAACAAAAGACCGCAGTTGTAGCAGTTATGGCGTTTTCTTCTGAAATTAAAAGGATTACGACAACCTGAACATATGGAATTGTCGGCACCAGACAAACATTTGTGAAGACAAATGACAGCCGTATAATTGGAGCCACATGCCACTTTCTTAATTTGTTTGTGTTTCAAAGCTTCAACGAGTGTAGGACTCTTTCTGTTGTGGTTGTCTCCATGGCCAAGCTGACCATTTGCACCCTTTCCCCAAGTGTAAACCTCAGCTTTTGAACTCAACACTGCAACATGATGAGAACCACATGCTATCTCTTCAATGTAATTGTTTCTGATATTGCCTTCAACCCGAGTAGGGACCTTACTGAAACTTTGGGAAATGCAGAGTTGTCCAAAATCAGCACCCATTGCATAAACTTGTCCCAAGGTTGTTAGAGCGATAGTTGCAATATGACCACAAGCTACTTGGCAAAAGCTTGTCTCATTTGATATGGTTACACGAGATGGAAGTAGTCTAGGTTCTCTATCGCCTTGTCCAAGTTGGCCTTTATCCCCGTCTCCCCATGTAAATAGCTTTCCCGAAAATGAACTATCAGAACTAAAAGTCCAAGTAACTTCAACAACAGCAGCAGTGTGCCAAGCACCACAAGATGCCTTTACTGTTCTGAGACCCTTTAAATTTTCTACCTCTCTTGGTACGGTGCTGCTGCTACGATCTCCATGGCCTAGAGCACCAAAAGTTCCATCTCCAAATGTAAACAACTTACCATCTGTTGTAACAAAAGCTGTATGCCAAGGTCCGCAAGAGATAAATGATACGTTCAGAGCCTCCTTACCCATTATAATTTTAGGTGTCCAGTGACTGACTTCACTGCCATGCCCAAGAAGTCCAAAATTGTGACCACCATCACCCCAAGTGTAGAGATCCCCTGAAACTGTCACAGCACAGGTATGGAATTCCCCACAAGCTACTAGCTCAATCTTTGATCCCCCAAGAACATCAATTAGCTTTGGGTAAGAAACATCTTCTTCAACTCCATGCCCAAGCCTGCCTCCTGATCCTTCGCCCCAACTGAAGAGTTGCCTCTGTTGGGTGACTAAAACAGCATGCTGACTGCCACAAGCAATGTTATAGGGATCAAGCAAAAGAGTTGATTCCAGGACCTTTGGCAGTAATGCATCCATTTTGGCCGTAGTATTACCAACTATATTAGTGCCACCACCCAACAAGCCATCACCAATTCCTTCTCCCCAAATATAAACATCACTTGAATTATTGATATCTTCATAGTAAGATATCTGGCTTGATGAGCTCCTGGCACTGGATATGCTAGTTCGAAAAGTACCAGTCGCAGAGGCAATACTACGTGTATCATCTAACTCGTCAGAAGATAACAAGCTCAAAGATTTTTCAACCGACTCTGTACAGGTGTAAGCCTTTTCTGCTGTAGCATATGTCAAGACCTCTGAAAATGCTCTTCCCAGTCTACCCTGAGGAGAACTCTCATAAGGAACCAAAGTTGTTCTACTGTCTCCTGGATCCTGTCACAAAAACTATGAGATAGAACAATTAATTAGAACAAAAGATAAAATGTATGTAATGATATTATTCCATGAAAACCTTATAAATTATAGCACTGCTGCTTGACAATTCCGATACTGGGGAGTTTAGCATGTGGCTAGGTGGGCTGTCTGATGTTACACTACTACTTCTCGCTTCACTTCTCACCAAATGGCAGTACTCTCGTGAAATCAAGGTCCTAAGGGCGATAAGCCAGATCTCAGCTTCATCCTTGTCCTTGCATATCTGCCCAGTGCAACCACTTGTTAGAGATATTTATCACAAATAAAAGATCAATTCATGAGCATATTGAATGTTCAGAATTGAAAACATATCTCAGAGAAGAGATAGTTAAAAAACTGTACTATGTAGTACACTGGCACAAGTAATGTGATGTCCACAAAAATCCCAAAGCTATAATCAAGAGACAAGATCTGCTTAAAGAATCTGATAGATACCTTGCATTGGGAGGGTTATTTGGTAATTAGTGAGGGGATTTACAGTGAAGCTTCAGGAATGTTCTAT
>WUAT03293763.1:0-17993 GCA_010015005.3 Ulmus americana | reverse complement strand
AATATTTTAGTGTTCAATTCTATTTGTTATCATCAAAAACTTAGGAATATTTAGGATTGAAACCTTGAAGCAACACAGAACATTGATGATTATAATGTGCACTTAATGCCATGTCACTCCCATGAGAAGTCACATGGTCAAATCTAGTAAGTCAAGAGTCAAGTAGGAATGGACTGTACCCATGGAGCGACCTGCATGGTAGGATGCCTCGACTTATGGACTGACCCGACTCGTAAGGTGTGACCCGATTTGTAGGATGACCAAGGCCCGTAGGGTAGGGTGTATTGTAGAATGGGATGACCTATAAAGTGAGTAGCTCATAAGTAGGCCAACTTAATGGTTGAGCCTTCCATGAGATGGGTCATAACCTAAACCCTAGGAGCGGGTCGTCACGTTGAACTCATGAGATGGGCCACGACGTTAAGACCTTATTGTGAAATGATGTGGCACGATGTCAGCTGTCTCGTTATAGGGGTAAAATAATAAATACGAAATTTTGCCCAAACAATAAGCACAATGTTTCATAAATTAAGCAATAATTTTAAAATTTTATCAAAAAACCCTAATTTCTTAAATCTCATTAAATTGATTACAAAAAATAAATTTTTTTAAATCTAATCTATACAAAAGATTACCCATAACTTTTTAAACATAATCTAACAACAAAACAACATTTAAACCATAATTTCTTAACAAAACTAAAAAAATCCCAAAATTAGAAATCTACTTTCAACAAATAGAAAAAAAAAAAAAAAAAAAAAGGGAAAAATACCATACCTTAGATGTTTGAGAAAAAAAAACCCAAGAAAAATCCTCCCTAAAATTGTTTGGATGGCCGGAATGTATTGGGAGAAGAAAAAAATCGCCTTTGGGTGCTGAAATGGGGAAAAACTCGCGAAAACATTCTATCAGGAAATTGACTTTCCGCGCCGGTCTGTAGGACTGACTCGGAAAGCCACTTTCTGTGAGGGTTCTGTAGAATCGACGTGGAAAGCACTCGTGCCTCAAGTGTTGCTTAAAAAACCAGCACAAGACTTTCCACGAGGATAATACGTAAACTGCCACAGAAAGCCACTTTACACGATGGTTTATGTATAACCGTTGTAGAAAGTCGTGCTAACCCCCTTTATTTGTATTTTTTGATTGTTTTTATTATTATTTTAATTACAGAAATTTGTTTTAACAAGGATTTTTAAAAACCCTCTCTGTTTCTGCCCTCTTCTATTACATTATTTGTCGTAGTGTTACTTTTTAATTTTTTAGGAGTTTTTTAGGCCACACAAGTGAATGACATGAAGTTTTGGATTTGGCTAGCTTGATGAAACAATGTGGACACTAGTAAATTTGTTAAAAACTACATTTTGTTTCTAAGGCATATTTAAATTTTTTTTTATTAGATTTAGAGTTTGATATAAATACTTTTAGCAAGTTTAATGAAATTGTAATGGCTAGTATTAGTTTGATATGATAATTATAACTTTATTTTGAATTTTTGTTCAATATAATTATATTGTCGAGATATTTATGTTTGCACTTAACATTTGAAAAAGCTTATTATTGATATATGTCATAAATACTAGTAATTTCTCAATAAGAAAAACTATCGTCTCATAAATAAGATAAGTGTTAAAAAAAGCTAAGAATAGTGTTAAGGATGACGATTTTAAAACATTATCATAAATACACATATTTTGTTATTACTTGGATATCCACAGCATACAAATATGATGATAAAATATATACAATTTGATTTTAAAAATGCTATAATAATATTTTTATTGCACAACAACATAAGTTTTTTTAAAACGAGGTAATAGGATACAAGCTTTTAATAACATGAGCTGTTTTAGCATTATATCTAACACTAAGAGATAGTTTTAATAGTGTTTTTAAAAACTTATAAAAACTCTAAATTCTAGTTGTGTGAATTGTACAACCACATTACCCAAGTACAGTAGGATGAGTTTTTTAAATGTAAATGTTCACTAGAGTCTTGGGTGAGTACCTTTGTTATTCAAATTAACATAGTATGTCATTTTTTGTTTTTTAATTTGGTGATTATTAATTATATTTTCTAATTGCTTAGGAATTTAGCGAAGCCAATTCTAAGGGTCATAAGTAAAAAAAAATATCGTTATTGTTTATCTAGGAGGGGTATGCAAATGTGGAGCTTGATCTGGTAAATATATGTCTAAGCATTGTTGATTCAATTTCTTTTTAGTTATTGAATTTATGTTTGACTAATTATATTTCAGCAAGAAAAGTCAGTAGTAACAAAGGACATTGAGAGGCATGTACTATGGAAACTTGGCCACCAAATCAAGTCAGGACATTTTGACGATGATGTTGTCAGAGAAGCTGCCAAGAAAATGGTATCTTTAACATGTATTTCAATTGATTTAGTTAAAAACATTTATTTCAAAAGTACTTGCTACATGATAAGTTGAATTGAATTGATGTCGGTCGTCATTTGAGGACCCTCTTATTTGTCTATTTATAATTAGAGTTTGACACCTTCAGATGTTGAAAATTCTTGAGATTTGAATTCATCAAACATAGAGAAAATAATAACAAAAAAACCATTAAAATGTGAATAATGTTGAAGTAAACTCTAAAAAAATTGTTATTAGTTAATTGGTAGGTCTTATTTAATTGGTTTTATTCCAGTAGATGCTCTTTTCATGGTATTCAAAGTATGACTCTTAGTTTTAATGTTAATTTCATTATCTAATTGAGGTGAAAAATGAAAAGTACATTTTCTTTTGGTAGGATGAGTTGGGGAAGAAGTGCAAGAAAGGCACTGTTTCATTTTCTAGAAAGTAGGATAACTCACTATAGTTTTAGGCCCGAACAGAGTGGACGAGTAAGGGAAAAGGGAAAGGGATTCATTCCTACATCATTTTTTGGTGTGCCTCACAGTAGTAGGTATAAAAATGTCTTTAAGAAGATGCTAGATGAACATAATCAAAAGCTGGAAAATAAGAGAAAAGGCAATGAAGAGGACTAGAAGCAGTTTATGAAACACATCATTGCTTTGCAAGAGGATATTGCATCTATGAAAGCAAGCCAGCATGGTTGCGACATAGTAAGTGGGAACAAAGTGCAATTATCTGAGAAAATAAGTTTCCTAACTCAAAAATTTCTGAAAGATGAGAAAGCCAAAATAGTTGTCAATGAGATTGAAGAGGTAGGAAGAAGAGACCCAGATAAGGTGAGTTTATATTTTCAATTTTGTTAACTACACTAGGAGTTATAGCTGTGAATATGTTGACTACTTATAGTTATTTTATTTGAAATTATAGGGGAAATTGTGCTCATTAGCAATAGATGATGGGCACAATACAGAGATTGTTGCCCATGGCACAATCATTTCATGTAGAGGTGGAAAAGATAGGTGTTTGGAGAAGGACTTGGAGAAAATGAGTATGTTGTATATGTCAATGTCGTCAATGATGGTGCAGCCGTTATCTCATTTGAAATTAGAAGGGAATTGATGACAATGGATGACGTTTTCACCCAACATGTGCAATGGTCTAAAAGACTGGTCATACTAGATGATGGAAAGGTAAAACACTAAATGCTTTGTTAATTTCTAACATTTTTTGGCAATTCATAAAACATGTTTGGAGTTAGCAAATGAAAGCTAACATTTCTTGCTACGAAACAACAAAAGAAAGCTAAAAAGGCCAAGTTAGCAAGCCCAAAACCTAAAGACATGGCTTCCAAAATTGTGCATTGGACCTTAAAAGAAATGAAGGACTATGCTTAGGGGATGGATGGTGATAGATGCATTCATTTGGAACTACATGAAGTAGTCTTTGGGAAAAAGAGGTATGTCTTTGTACACCGTGATTATATCTTTGATTTATGCGCCATGAAGGATATTGGCCAGACTTGTTTAATAGTTTACATGAGTTCAATTACTTGACAATAAATGTTTGCACTTAATCACGATGTTAATCAATAAATAACAATTAAATCACATTTTCCTATTTTGTGTTATTATTTATTTGCACTCTAGATTGAAAAAGAAGAGCATAGAGCAAATGTTTGTCTTTATTGACGCTATCAAATTATGGAATGTTGTTTCAAAACTAGGCGAAATAGCTAACACCTTGTCTGAGGCGAAACAACTAACACCTTGTCTGCTGTGTTAAAAAATGCAACCAAGGATCAAATATTTCATGATCCATATAATGCAAGGTAACTATATTTTACTTCACAGCAATGTTCATTACCTTTATTAAAAATATTTTCACTAAACAAAAATCTAAATTTGGTATTTATAGTTCATATTGGAGTTTAGTGGCAATAGATCCTAATGCCAATAGAGCTTACTTTATGAACTCATTGGGAAGAAGGCCATCAACTACTCTGAGTGATTGTGTGAAACTGTAAGTCTCATTTGTGTTAATGAAACATTGACATATAATCTGTCCCTAACAAGTTTCATGTTAACTAATATTTGTAGGAGTATGTGTTTCTTTGTAGTGGAGAAGAAAATATAAAATAAAATTTTCAAGTTTACCTGTATCAATATATTGTTTAATATGACCAACAGCCTATTACAACCTAGAAATACTGGCTCTGTTCTACACCATACCCACAAAATTTCATATACAATCCTATTCTCCAAAAATCATTATTTTCCCTATTCTAACCACTATCTTATTTTATTCTATCATCTTACACACTTAAATCATATTACCTTTTACATCTTACACACCTATACCCTATCACCTTTTACATTATATTATTAATATTTCTATCACCTTTTACATAAAATATATATATATATTTTTATATTATTTAATTACTAAACCTTAATATATTTACTACCTTTTACATAAAATTATTTTTTAATCTTGTGGACCCATTTACTTTTACCAAAAAATTTAGAATCCTGTTCAAAAAATTATCCTATTCAAATCACCAAAATCCTTTTTAAATTGCGTCTCAAACAAGCCCACTAAGTTTCTCGCTGGAAGTAACAATAAAAAATTGTATTTAATTTTTTCTTGGCTTCAACTTAGCAAGGGGGTGTTGAGTGTGGCTACTTTGTCGTGCGGTTTATGTAGGACGTCATAAAGAAGCACTTCCTCTCAACTACGAAAAATGTATTTTTTCTGTTGATTTGGTTCTTTTTTTACTTCTTAATTGCTTTGGAATGGTATCTTGTCTGTTGGATGGGATTTGTACTCAATTAAAGTATATAACTTGGTATTGAATGGAGATTTGATTGAAACTTTGCAAGTTGGAAAATACAAGTCAGATTGGTATTGAGTATTACGTTTCTTTGCTGGTAATATATACTAACTCTGCATTTTGGATCTGTACTCAGCTAAAGTATACGACTTTGTATTAGATGTTAATTTGCTTGAAGTTTTACATGTTGGAACTCTTTCACTAACCCAGATTTGACTTTTTTCAACGCTTACTTTTACCAATGCACACAAATGCATGGGTAAATGGTGTATTACCAATGTGTTGAAACACCATTAGCAACACATTTATTTGTGCAATGTTTAAGAGAGGATGAAGCCTTATTAAACGTATGCGGAACCTTTACCAATGCATAACCATGCGTTGGTAATACCTTTATCAATGCTTAAATAGAGGCGCGACTTTTTACCACCAAAAGTTACACAAACGAGGCAGAGGTGGCAACCTAAACATCCTTACCAATGCTTTGGTAAAGGGTTTACCAACACATTTATTGAGGCGGAAAAAATAGTAATAAATTAAATATATTAATGCTGACATGGTACTACCATATTTTTAGCAATCCAATTTAATGCGTTGGTAAAGAGTTTACCCACGCATATAATTTATGATGTGTAATTGCTTTCGAATTAATATTTTTTATTTCTTTTTTTATTTTTTGAATATGCAATTTTTTTTGTTGATGTGGACTATAACCTTAAAATAAGTGCACCTTGTAGAGATTTGAACCTAAGACTCCTTGATTTTAAAACATTATTTCCATTAAGCCAATCCTAAATTTATTTTATTTTTGAAGATTTTTTGTATATATTTAGAAGTAATAATTTTTAGTCAAAAATATATATATATTTTTTACTAGTGGTGTAAATATGGTTGGCACGGCACGGCATGACATGCTAAAAGTCGAGCCATACATGCTTTTGTGCAATGCTAGGCCCTTTTTGTTTTTTCCGTGCCTTGCCTGATTAATAAAAGGGGAGCCCAACATGGCCGATAAGCATGATTCACGCATGTCGTACCCTACCAAATAACGTGCCTAAAAGAGGGTCAAAAACATGCCAAAGTCAAATATGACTAAAAATATGTCTTCTTAATAAATTAGGTAAAATATTATTATTAACTTATTAAATTATATAGAATTGTAAATATAAGGGAAGTAAAAAAAAAAATTAATGATAGAAATTAAAAGATAAAGTTATAACGAAGATTAAATTAAATGAACTAAAATTTTTACAAATTACCGTTATCCATAACTCTTTCTTTAAAAATCTTACCAAAAAAATCACAGTGGGATAAAAATTTTGTAGGGAAAAAAGAGTACAGCCAAATTAAAGAAATGACATTGTACATTACATGATATAAAAAATAAAAATAAAAACCCAATTACATAGAGATCAATTATCATCTCCAATTACTTGGTGGTTACTTCCAGAAGAGTCTTCATTGAGTTATAAATTTGTCATGTTTTGGATAAGTTCTTCATTTTCTATTTCATGTTGTGATCATTTAACTGCATGTTTCCATGTGAATTGTAATAATTCGACCATGATTTTGTTAACGGTCAAAGTATGCTATGTAAGCTATTTACTCCAAGTAAGCAGGATGACATGGCGTCGAGTCAAGTCTAGCTAAGAAGGAATGACAGCGTCATTGTAGAATTGATGTGTCAAAGTTGAAGAGTTGTCTTGGAGGTGATCAATAAAATAAGAAACGGTCAGAGGATGGGGGAGCTGTTCCACCAATTACAATTTGATGCTTAAGTCATATAGAGATTTGAGTAATCTTTAGAGAGAAAATAACTAAGACACTTTACACATAAGTAAGCATACCTTGTGTGAGGTAAAATGAGGGGTATTTATAGTGATACCTAATAGTGGAAGAAGGAGCTATTTTCAAGGAGGAGAAACATGGTTCTTCATGGTGATGACACGTGTACATTTTGGACGCTGGACAAGCATTCCACAAAAGGTGGGTCTTTGTTAAAGAGTTTACAAGGACTTGTGTAATGATACCTGATTATGCATCTTAGATCAATTGATACAGATGATTTTGTTACAACTTAGCCTTGGAGACATCACGAAGAGGTGATGGGAGTGCAAGCTAGCTCATCACAAGCGTAAATTCCAGAATTGAATAAGTACTAGGTTTGGAAGCCAAAAATAAAGATGAAAGTAGGCGAAATTGCAATGTTTGCTCGATTGGATTTAGCTTGGCCTAGTTGAACTGCCCAGCTCGGCAAAGGGGTTTTGGCCGAGCTAAATAGGTTAGCAAGTTGGTGTGTGGCATAAAATTACCTTAGCTTAGCGTGATATGTGGCCTTAGCTCAAATGAGGTGTAGGATAGCTAGCAAGGCAAGGATAACTTGGAAAGTGGGCAAGCAAGGAGCTCAATAGCTGGCATGCCTGCTCACACTGTTATGCAGTCCACACCTGCCTTGTTGTGTCCTCAACATCAAGCCTGGTAGGAAATCTCATTCATGCGTTTACCCTTAGCACCCAGCTCAACTCGTGACTGGCACCTCTTGCAAAGTTCTTCCTTGGTCGGGTCTCGCATGCATCTTGCTTATGCTCGGTACGCCTGGCACTTGTGTGGCTCATGAACTACCCCACACTTTACGCATAGCAATGCTCACCCAGTACCGCACCCGACTCGGCACACACATACATAGCTTGACATCTTGGCAGCTTGGACTTTGGCCAAGCTGTCTTGGTCGAGGTGACCTGGCCAAGCTAATTAACCTGATCAAGGTGACTTGGCCGAGGTGACATGGTCAAGCTAACATGGCTGAGCTAAATTGGTCGAGGAGACATGGATGAGCTAACATGGCTAAGGTGACTTTGCTGAGCTAACCTGATCGAGGTGACTTGGCCGAGCTAACTTGATCAAGGTGACCTAGTTGAGGTGACATGGATGAGCTAACATGGCCGAGGTGATGTGGTCGAGCTAACCTGGCTGAGGTGATGTGGCTAAGATAACCTAGCCGTGGTAACCGAGGTGACCTAGGTAAGATAACCTGGCCAAATTGACCTTCATACTACATGAGCAATCAAGGTGACCTGGCTTAATAGGATTTGGTTTGTTCTGTGTGTGAATCGTCTTCCAAACTTAGTCTGTGAATGACCTTCACAGTACAAACTTCGTGTTTTAACATTTGTGAATGTTGTAACTTGACATGGACAACCTCGTTGTCACCATATTAGTCACGAATTATCTTGAGAGGTGTTGCACCTCAATTTTTTGCTAAGTTTGGAAATGAGATTGAGAATAACTTCACTCTGTTGTGAGGACAAATGAAGGCATTTAGCCTGTTACTATCGTGGTTAAAGGTTCGGGATGCTAGCCTAGAAATCATTGCTGCCAATTTAGTCTTGCTATGGTATAAGTTTCAACAATTCTGAGATGACGAAAACACCACCTCTGTCGTGATAAAAATCCCCATAACAGCTAAGTTTTCAAGTATTAAATTTTGAGTTTTTCTTGAAATCTAATACTTGTTCAAAAAAATTTCAATTTCTAAGTACGGATTAATTTTTGGAAAATTACGTCAACCATGATGGCCGCCATCCTTAGCTGAGCCACTAAGTAAAGAAAGGTAGCCTAGCCTAGGCACTGGCCAAGCTGCCATAATGTGCAAGGCAGCTCAGCTTGTACGCTAGCCAAGATGCCAAGCTAGTCGGGTACCTAGAGACTGAGTGTGCACATGGGCAAGACATGCAAGGCACACGGGCACATGAGCTGCTCGCTCGTTCCTACCAAGCTCCTCGTACTTACTTGCCTAGCTCCCTACCTAAGCACACCGAGCAAAGCTACATTGGGCACTTGGCCGAGCTGAGCTCTAACACTTATAAGGCCATCTCTGCCTTGGCTGAGCTACCCTAGGTAGTCGCTGTATAGCTCACCTCATACATGTTTGACCTCATTTGACTTCTTCTGAGTAAATTCCTCTGATACTTAAAAGGTTTTTGTGAAATGACACAAGTTTTACAAATGCTAATGAAAAGCTTAAAATTTTGAAGTTGATCCTGATGATCCAACAAAAATTTAAGTGATTGTGAAAAACTAAATAAGCAATTGCAAGAAATAAAAAGTAATAAGCCCTTCTCATCGATAAAAAAAGTAGTGCGATGCTACATATTTGAAGTAGAACAACATGGGAAACAAGAAACAACCAAGTCCTAAGAAGGGAAAAATAAACTAAGTCTTGGAAAGCTAGGAAACATGTTAGTCGCCAACTACATTAGTCATTTCTTCGTCATCACTGTCCATGCACTTGAAGAAAATGGCAGCATCGGGATGAAGCCTTAGAGTCTTGTCTCTTGCCCATAGACTGCCTTCATATTTAGCATCTTTATACTCCCCTTTGAGTTCCACGATTTCAATCCTAGCTTCTCCAAATTCAGCAGAGTGTCTCGATGGTGTAGCTTTTCTTGACTTTGTCAAGTTCAATGGTGTGGTCCCTCTTAGCTTTCTCCATCTTGTCAGAGCACTCCCTCTTTACATCACCCTACTCGATGAAGGGAGCTTACTTGATCTCCTCAATCTCGGTGGAATGAGTTCCCTCGATATTATTTCGAGCTTCATTCAAGGCATCTTCATGCTCCTTCTTCACATTGGCCAACTCTTTTTCCCTGTTAGAGCTTTCTTCTTCTTTGGCCTTTAATTTCTCCAACACATCAGTATGGCTGATGTGATCATTATAGTGTAGAAAGATCATATGCCACAAAATGAAAAAATAAAATAAAATAAAAATAAAAGAGAGAAGAGAGAAAATTGTTACTTCATGAATAAAACAATAATTATCGGGGATAAGAGCTTGGGAAAGAATCAACCTGCATTAAAATTTCCTCGATTGACTTGTGAGCTACCTCACTATGGTCAATCTTGGGGAACTCAAACTCGAGCTTACCATAGCTTGCATGTTGCCTGCCATCCATTAGAGTAGGTATGGATCCCCAAGGATGCACCAACATCTCCTCCCCTGCTACATTTGAACTGCTTGGCTCAATGATGTTAAGAGCCAAAGTGTTTTCCTTCTCTCCTGTAGAATTGAGAAGTAAGGAAGAGGGCTCCTCCTTCTTGAGAACCAAAGTCCCCTTGGTGAACCTGGATGAAGACGAAGGCATGTTATTTATGTCTATCACCTTCAATTTCTTAATTCTCTCTTAGAGGCTCATGGTGTTAGTAAGCACTTTCCTTTCATTCACCCCTGCACAAGTTCAAACAAAAGTTAAAGAAGGATGAGGAAATTAGAAATTTTTACAAAAGAAATCAAAGGCTCTCAGACTTTGAAAACTTACCCCCACTTTTGGAACTAGTCACATTAAGATGCCTACCATCGGTTGGAGTATCGTCGATATCATCATTGCTCTCAAAAAGGGTGTTGTTGGTATAGAAGCACAAAGGATAATCCACACTCTCCACCAGTTCAACACTTAGAAGGTCAGCATTGAATAAAGCTAAGGGTGTGGTTAGCCTAGCCCAATTCATGCTTTCTTCAGTCATTGTCAAGGCAAGGTTGATATTCTTAGTTTTCCTCTTTGTGAGCTTTCCCGGAATAGAAGCAACCTTAACTTTGAATTCATTGCTGATGCTTTCGTCCAAAGGAAAATCATCCACCTCGACATCCTTCAACCATTGCCTAGTCGCCCAAAACCATTGGTTTATTCTAGTTTTTGTTTGACGGCATCATCCCTTGAATTACATCGGCCTCCTTCCTATAACTGAGGTAATAGACCCTGTAATCCTTATTAGAGAAGTCTCTGATTGGGTGAGCTTTTAAACTGAAAGTGTGCATAACTTCACTTAGCAAAGGCTCTGCCATACCAAGTTTCTGGTACAAGACAAAAAATTTGGCAAGAAAGTGATAAGCATTCACTCTAAGTTGCACGAGAGCTAAACCCCAAGTACACAAAATCCTATGGAAAAACAATTGTATCAGGAATCTTAATTCAAAATGCATAGCATCTATGTAGATCTTGACTTTTTGTGTCCTTGAAGTTACACGGTCTATCGCTCTTCCTTGGAACATTCAACCCAACTGAGTTGGGAATGGCATACTTATGTTTTAACTCCCGCAAGTGATCCTTGGTAACTCTTGATCTAAACTCATCGCTTGTTGAAGTCGAGTCCCAGATTGGACCAAGGTTTTCTTCTTCATTAGCGATGACCTTTTAGGTTTTCTTCTTTGTGACTTCAACATTATTTAAGTCTTCTTCAAGGGAAGTTCTTTTCTTAGACGGAGGATCAGCTCTTGGTGCTTTTGTGGCATCTTCCCATTCCAACCCAGTGCCATGGGAAATTGGTTTTTTTTTTCTTTCTTTTCCCCTTGAGGTGATCATAGCACTACTTGAACTATGGCTAGAACTTGCTAGCTTTTTAGTTTTTCTCGCTACGGATACCCTTCCATGTGTCCAAAGTTTTGAAGCTTGTCGTCGGTTATATAGCGCTCTTCCCTAGGTTAAGCTCTATGCTTAGATAGCTTGGCACCTTACTGAGCTTCACTGGATTGAGCTTTGTCTCTCAGCAATGTAGAATTTTGTTGAACTTTGCTCTTTCTCTGTTCAACTCTCAGAGGGGTCCTCTCTTTATTGGCACAATGGGTACTTAGCTTGGAATTATCTTTCTACTTTTCCTTTAGGCTTGCAACAATGGCTACGATGACCTTGCGAGAAATGTGCTTAGTTTTAGGCCTCTGCTCTTCCTCCATGAGGGGAAGTTCTCATGTCATCGTCACAGTAATCTCTGGTCTTGTATTTCTTTTTGGCACCGTCCTAGCTATTTCTTCTTCAAACTCAAAAAAGAAACCTGATTTGGGGTGAAAACTTGAAGAAAACTAGAGCCTCTTCTCCTCATCATCCCCAAGAAAATCAACTCTCTTCGTGAAGAAAAATTCTCCAAACAATTCTACCCTCTCTGCAAATTTTTATCAATGAAGAGAAAGCTAGGCTCACCCGGGTTTATATAGAGAGAAGGAGAGAGAAAAAATCAATGCTCAATTTAATAAGCCTTTTTCTAATTGGCTTGATTGGGAATCTTTTCTTGAGATCGACTAGGAAATCTCCTTCTCTTAGAATTCTTATTAAAAAACTCATAGAATTCCTAGTCCAATGAAAGGTGATAACACTAGAAGAAAAAACGATTAGAAATCATGGTGATTCCCCGTTGTTTTTTAGTATAAAACTATGTTTGACAATCATGGTAATTAGCCCTGTAGTTTTTGCTACCCACCTAAAACAACAGTTTTTACCCGTGGTTATTGATTTTGAAAAACCATTGTTTTCAGGTATAGAATACCACATTTATTACTCGGTTTTTTTGGATCTTATATTTATTTTTTCAAAATCAATGTTGTTTTTTATAATTTTAAATGATGATATTTACTGGAAAAATGTTGTTTAAGTTTGTAAACCTGTTGTAAATTACTATGACCCACCATGTAGCCGTTGTTTTTTAAATTGTTAAACTACATGAATTTTATTTAAAACTATTGTTCATTTTGTATTCAGATTATATATATGTTGTATTTGATATTCTTAAACAACATTGTTTTTTTTTTTAAAACGATTGGTAAACCCCATTCATGTACCACAATTTAATATGTATTTATGAAATTCAAAACATTATTTTTTGGCAATACAATTATACTATTTAATTGAAATCTCTCAAATAAAATGTACATTTCATTTCTAATAGTTTAAAACTCCACAATAAACATAGTATTTAAAACACTAATATTTCATATGCATAACATAAGCCACTAAATAACATAAACCACTAAAAAAGATGTCCAAAATAACTAAAAGTTCACTAAAAAAATGTCCAAAATAACTTAAAGTTTTCTAAGCATATCTGCTAGATGAAAAGAAAAAAAAAAAAAAGAAAGAAAATAGGATGAAAGACCCGTATAACTAAAGTTCATAGTTCACTAAAGACTTTTATCTTCATATAACCCATTGGCCTTCATATGTATGTCCAAAAGTGCATCACAAACTCATGGCGGACAACATCTATTTCACCTTGGCTATATGATTTTGTTGGAAAGATTTGTGACATTCTAGATGAAAAAAAAAAAAAAAAAAAAAAAGAAACAAATTCAACCAAACATATATGCTAGCAAAAAAATACACATATATGCCAGCAACATACCAAGTCATCTAAAACCAATATTTCACTAATGTGCATCAGCACAGATTTTAGTAATATTTCATTAAATGTTCAAAACCAATATTTCACCAATATAATTAGCACATATCTGTCGGCAAGTACCGATATGCATGTGATTAATAGCTAATATACCAAACTCACAAAACAACACATATTTTAATATCCCAAATTCCAAAAGTAGTAGCACCATCAAATATGTTCATACACTATACAACTCAAAGTAGGGGCATAAAATAGTGACCACACTCAAGTAGGGACCTTACTTTTTTGGTTTTTGATAAGAAGTGGGTGGTTGTAATGTCTCGCATGAATCAAATCACATAATATCTACGTTCATGAGGCCTTGGTTGGTGAGGTAACTAAAAATTTTCAAAGTTATAAAACTGAAGCACCTAAACAGCGAATATTTTCTAAAATCTAAATTTACCTTTAGAGTTGTCATCTTAAAGGTTTTGCCACGAATATTGTTGTCCAAACAAAAATAACGCATACCTCTGAAAGAAAACATAAGCAGTTAAAACAACAGTAAAACAAGACCTTGAATGAGTTTAAAATTTTGAATAAATCAACAAGAAACTGTCCTTATATTTTGATTGCATCTTTCAAATCATTTGAAAATCTCCACAAGGAGTCCATATAATAATCCGTGTTATTATACGGATCCAGTGCAACCAAGCTCTAGTGATTCCTACGAACATGTTTGAGTTTTGACATTCAGCATTTATACAAAATTATTAACCAGTTTCAAGCTTTAGATAAGATATCCTTACTTCGCATTGTATGGGGCCAAAAAGATTTGATCCTCATCTACAAACTTCAATAACTGGCTCTACTTGGTGGAAAACTCATCTCTCTTTGATGAGTTGAAAATAAAAGTAAGAGGGTCAATAAAACCATACATTTGTGACCAATTCCTCTTACGCAACTCAGAGTGCAGGAAACTAATAACAATAGAACATGTTTAAGTCAGTTTGTTTAACATAGTTGACACAAATAGAAAGTAACATTTACTGTGTTAGTTTACCACATGTACAAACTGATATAGACATTTTCTATATCTTCCATTCAATAGAAATTAATAATGTTTTCTGGATGGAAAAAGAGTGTCCTCCTTTGCCCAAATAGTTCTTCGTCAAGATGTATTCTTATAGCCTTCACCTTATCCATCGTGTCCACATAGGACCTTAAATTGTCAATGGTCCATGGCACTCAAGAAGGAGCTTTTTTTTGTACCTCATTAGGAGAATTAGGGGGACTTTCTTTCTACTCTTTCTGTTTTACAAAATAAATAATAATAATAAAAAAAACATTACAGAAAAACAAGTTATATGTGATACAGGTGCAACTAAAACAGATATGAGAAAGGAGTTTTGCATACCAATTTGATGTTTAAATTGACCAATTACTTTAGCCATGGGACTTCACACAATATCTAAAAACCTTATTTCCCCTTTCTATTGAAAAACCAAATATGGATATTCCATTTTCAATCACAAAAGCAAAAATTCAGGACAAATTTGAACTATTGACTATTGATTGTGAATTCAGGAACAATTCTTTAATTTGAATATACAATATATAAAATCCCCTTTCCCTAATGATATAAGAAAATCAAAATTTATACCTAACTAATCCGTCTTGAATTTTTTTTTTGAAAAAAAAATTCTGCTGGCTAAATACAACAGTAACTTTCAGCTTCTCGTTCCTAAGCTGGAGTGGGATTTCAGTATCACCTTGAACCACTATATCCACAGAAACACAATAGTTTTCACCCACTAGCTGAACTCCAAAGACTTCATCTTTCAAGTCTTTTCCCCAAATTATTGTTCCGAGAGCAATAATTGACCAATTTGTTGCAGATAGCGAGCATGACTTGCCCTAACAATATAAACACATATAATATTAAGAACACAATTCCAAACTATGAGAAATTGAACAAAAATATGAATAAATGCATACATAATAGACACTTTACCTTCAGAATATCCCTTTCCCTAAGCACTTCACATCCTTCATCAGTCGGTTTCAATGAATTTTCGAAACCTAATCTTTTCATAGACATGCTTGACGTGATTGGCAGACTGCCATATTCGGAGTTGCTATAATTCTTCCTCCAATTTAGCCATTTGGTCCAGATACTCCTGCTTCTCATTTTTAAATTTCTCTTCCATCAACATTTTTTCAGCATCATGCTGTTTTCTCTCACTTTCAAATATTTCCTCTAGTATCATGTTGATCAACGCATCTCTTGTTGTGCTCTTCCTTGGCACATTAAAGTACACAGTAGGGATCACCCCCTCTCCCATTGCACACACCCGGACATAGTGTTCTGGCCCTAGAATGGTAGTCAGAATGTCTTCCTTTCCTAAAAATGATTAACTCCCTTCATCCTTACATTTCTACTCCAACTCATCCTTAAAAAGACGGCCCATATAGAGAGGCATGTTAGATTATTGTATTAAATAACTGTAAGTTGGAAATTAAATAAAATTGAACTACTTACAATGTGGTTCACAACTTCTTCCACAACAGGGTCATCATAAGTGTCATCCTTAGATTGATGACCGTATTTCCACATCACATGGCGCTGGATCTCCTCGGAGCTTCCAGTTTGTTGTTGCTAATTTAGGAATTGTGTGCAAAAAGGTTAATCATTGTACATGCTGAGTAACTATGGTTATCAAAAAAAATTAAAGTGAAGACAGTAGAAGTTCTTACAATCTTGAATTCCTTATTGGCGTAACCCATTCATCGTAACCGATACTTATATTTTTTGTCCTTCACCAAAGCAACGTTTCGCTCACTGACTTGTTGCAATCAGCACAAATACATTCAATTTATTTTGCATAAAATGTTATGGTAGTTAATAATTTAAAAAGAACAATGTTTAAATTACCTTTAAATTTGTCTGTACACCTACTAGCAAAGAAGGAATCCCAGTCTTGTTGTTTCACATATGTGTACCTAGATGGGGGGTGCTTTATCATATATGGATTGTATGGGAAGTGAACTCTCTTGGCACAATTGGTCACACGGGGTGAGTATGACTCGTACTGTATCCTTAGGAGAGTAGTTATTGTAGTTTACTCAAATGCTTGGCGAATGTGGTAAAGGTGTTTGTCTGCATGGAGTCTTGATGAGCATGTTGTCTAAGTCGACCTACATGGGGTAGCTCATGCAGTCTGTAAACATTTTGTTGACCAACTGTGTGTAGGTTGCCAAGGTAAAATCATATGCGATAGGCTGTGGATTGATGTGCCTCAACTTTCAAAGTTGGAATCGTACTGCACACTAAATGATGCCGAGTGTGGCTGTGCACTCATCATCAGGTCGTATGTGGCATAATAGATCTTGTGAAGTATTTAGAGAAGTTGAATAATGCACTCATTGTTTGGTCTAGTACGGCGTACTTATGCTAGTTTAGCCACTTGGACATTAGTGGTGCATGCGACAGCTTGTCGTGAGCAACTTAGTCGGAGACGAATCTTGTATGTACTTGATAGTATGTTGAGTTTGGAGAGTTCGACCTAGCAAAGGTTCAACTGGGATTGAAGCATGCACTTGACATCATGTTGAGTGCAATGTATCAAGGCTTGTGAAGCCAGTTTGGAAAAGAAAGACGCACTCGACAGTCTTTCGTATGTAGCCAAAGTTGCCTTGTTCAAACTTAGCCTTGTGGAGGCATCATTTGTTATGTGTCAAATTTAGTTGTAGAACTGTATGTGGATGTAGATCCACAATCAACAACCTAATAGCATGAAAAAAATCAAAAAATTTAAAATTGATTCAATCATATTAATTGGAAAAACAAAGATGTAGAGTTGAAGGAAAGTCAAAGAAGCAAATATATCCCAATGTATCTCCCCAACCCAAGTGTAGTGCCTAGCTGGGTAGTATGCTTAGGTTGAGTGATACTCGTCAAAGTTAATCGCTTGTGTCCAGTCAAATGCAAGTAGATTCATAACAACTAGGTCGTATGCTACATAAGCGGGTTGCTACGTGATGTAGCCTAATCTGTAAGACATGTTAGGGTGCAAGACAAAAGAACCATCGGTTCTCTAACACTCAAGTTAGTATAAATTCAGTAAGGGTAAAATATAAAACAAAGAGCATAGAGTGTAGGACTCCCTTTTATGTCGTGTGCAAAAGGTCAAAAATGGTATGGATGTAGAATTGTCTCCGTTGTGGATTGGCTTGCTACAATGTTGTAGGATGGGATAGAAGTCTCTGGAGAACTTCTCTAGAAGTTTGCAACTTGTAAACATTGGAGGGCTAGACCCAAAACTCTTGTACATGCAAGCATCACGTTGCTTGCGTGGTATGGCGGCTATGCATTGCTTGTAGGACGCAATGTGATCCGTGGGATCAGTAGTGCTATATAACTTCATTTGGGGAAATGGAATTTCTTGGGCATCTTGACCAAGGCAATAGAGTCTATGAATGGTGAATCTGCATAGCTGTGTGATAGACTCTTTATGAGTGGAGTTGGTAGGAACCAGTGTAGAGCCGTCTGTGAGCAAGGTAATGGTTGGTGGAATGGCCGACTGCGAATTAGTTTTAGGCGTAGCATGGAATGCTTTTAGCCCAGCAGACACGGTGTGTGACAA
>WUAT03293652.1:0-10886 GCA_010015005.3 Ulmus americana | reverse complement strand
TTCTATCAACAATTTTTTTTCTTTGGTGGTACAAGAAGAAAGGCAGAGATCTATGAATTTTTCATCTTCAGTATCTCCTATGTCAGCTGCTTATAGAGTTGCTCTAGCAATTATAATGCTTACAAGGGAAAACATGACAAACCTGTTTGCACTTATTGTGGTTACTATGGCCATACTGTTGATAAATGCTATGAGAAGCATGGTTATCCACCTAGTTTTACACCTCGGGCACAATCAAATCCTTATCCTAAGGATGGTAGTTAGAATAAATGGCCAAATAAGTGGTCACCAGGTAATTCTAAGGTTACTGTTGCTCAAACTAGTGTTGTTGATCTTATTGATTCCGTTATTAACTCTTTTTCTATGAGCAATTTATCTACTAATCAATGTTAGGATCTTATTTCTCTATTGAGTACACATTTGCAGGGTTTTTCTCAAAGTTCTTCCCCACAAGTCCCTTCAGAACAACAACAGCAAGCGATTGTCTCTAATTTCACTGGTATTTCTTCTATTTTACCTGATTATGTTTGGATTCTTAACTTAGGGGCAACACATCATGCGTGTCATGATATGGCTAGTTTTGAATCTTTTGATGATTCTAACGTGACCAGCTCTGTTGTTTTACCTACTGGTCAGAGTGTGTCTATATCTAAAAGAGGCTTGTTCATCTTACATCTCACCTTGTTCTTCATAAGGTCCTATTTGTTCCATCTTTTAGATACAATATGATTTCAGTGAATTGTCTTACCAAGAGCATTCATTGTTCTTTGATTTTCTTTGCTGATCATTGTTTTATTCAGGACAATACTCGAGGCTTGAAGATTGGGATGAGTAATCGAATTGGCAATTTATACTATCTTAGTTTTTCTGAGGATAAGATAGCTTATTCTACCTCATGTAATAGTGTTTCTGCTGTATCTACTGAGCTTTTATGGAATTATCGCCTTGGTCATCTTGCTTGTAATGTTTCTCAGCAACTTACCAAGGTTTCTTGTTTTCATACTAGTTGAGATAAATCCTTCCATTGTAAGATTTGTCCTCTTTCCAAACAAAGAAGACTACCTTTTATTTCGAATAATAATAAGGTTTTTTCTTCTTTTGATCTCATTTATGTTGATATCTAGGGTCTTTTTCATACTTTATCTGTTGAGGGATATTGTTATTTTTTGACAATTGTGGATGATTGTTCAAGGTATACTTGGGTGTATCTTTTGCAAACAAAGGCTGATGTACAGAGGGTTATACCAATTTTTTTTGCCATGATTAAGACACAATTTGGGCAAGATCTCAAGGGTGTTCGTTTTGATAATGCTAAAGAACTAAATCTCACTCTTTTCTATCAATCTAAAAGTGTTATACATTACCATTCTTGTGTGGAGCAACCCCAACAAAACTCGGTTGTTGAAAGGAAGCATCAACATCTTTTAAATGATGCCCGAGCACTTCTATTTGAGTCATGATTGTCCTTGATTTACTGGAGTGATGCTATTCTTACTGCTGCACATCTCATCAATAGAGTTCCTTATCTGGTTTTACAGCAAAAGTCTCCTTTTGAGGTATTATATCACAAAGCCCCCTCTTATTCGCATTTAAGGTCTTTTGGTTGCTTATGTTATGTCTCCACTTTGTTAAGCAAAAGGGATAAGTTTACTATTAGATCTCAAGCATGTGTCTTTATTGGGTATCCTTTTGGGATGAAGGATTATAAATTCTTGAATTTGGAATCTAACAAGCTTTCCATTTCTTGGGATGTTGTCTTTCATGAAGTTGTTTTCCCTTTGCTTCTAAAGCTTCTTCTATTGATATTGTTGAGCTTTTTCCCCATGTTGTGTTGCCACTACCTGTTATTGATTTCAATACTGCTATTGTTGCTGGAATTGATATTCCTGCTGCCTCTTCACAAAATGAAAATTCTACTACATCTCCTATTCCTTCTATCATTCCTTCTGAAGTCCATACTCGTTCAAAACGTCTTACTAAGGAGCCACAATATTTACAAGCCTATCATTGTGGTTCTCTGTCACACACTACCTCTGTTGCTTCTACTGCTCAGCCTATCTCAAATGTTCTTTCTTATGCTAAGTTGAAGGGCAATTTTAAGGTAGCCGTTATGTCCATTTCTAGTGTTCATGAACCTGCCATGTTTACTCAAGCTAGTGGCATACTTGAGTGGGATCGTGCCATGTCAGAGGAATTACACGCCTTGGAACAGAATAATACCTGGCCTATTATGTCTTACCACCTAGTCTTCATGCTATTGGTTATAAGTGGGTATACAAGATTAAACTCAAGGCTGATGGCACAATTGAAAGATACAAAGCTCGTCTAGTGGCTAAGGGATACACTCAACAAGAAGGAGTGGATTATTTCGATACTTTTGCTCCGGTGGCAAAGCTTGTAACTGTCAAATTATTGCTTGCTTTGGCTGCTATTCATGGCTAGTCTTTACATCAATTAGATGTAAATAATGCCTTTCTTCATGGCAATTTATTTGAAGAAGTCTATATGACTATACCTCAAGGGTATAGTCCTAAGGGGGAGAAAAACTTACCTCACAACACAGTTTGTAAACTCAACAAATCTTTGTATGGATTGAAGCAAGCATCAAGGCAATGGTATGCAAAGTTTTCAATTGCTTTTATTGAGGAAGGTTTCAACCAATCTTCTACTAATCACTCTCTTTTTATTCAGAGTAAAGGTCAAGCTTTTATTGCTCTTCTTGTGTATGTAGATGATATAATAATAGCAAGTAATGATGAACTTGTTGTTCAACGATTGAAATTGAACTTGGATGCTAAGTTCAAGTTAAAGGATCTTGGTCCTTTGCATTTCTTTCTTGGGCAAGAAGCTGCTAGAATAGGAAAGGGTATTTCTGTTTCACAAAGACCATATACTTTGCAAATTCACGTTGGTACGAGATATCTGGGTTGCAAATCTGCAACAACTCCTATGGAAGCTAACCTTAAACTTAGTCGACATGAAGGAGATTTATTTTCAAATCCTTCTCTCTATAGAAGGTTGATTGGGAAGCTGCTATACTAACTATTACTAGACTGGACCTCTCTTATGTAGTTAACAAGTTGAGTCAGTATCTTGCCAAACCGAGACAACCACATTTCAAGGCTATTCAGAGGGTCTTGCAGTATGTCTAAGGTACCCCTGGTCAAGGGCTTTTCTTCCCTTCAAGTTTTGATGTTCAACTAAGAGCTTTTGCTGAAGCTGACTTACTAGCACCTCTTGATGTTCAACTTAAGATATTCATGATGTAGATTGGGCATCATGTCCTGACACTAGGAGTTCTGTTTCTGGTTTTTGTGTATTCTTAGGAGAATCTTTGATCTCTTAGAAGTCTAAGAAGCAAGCAACAGTGTCTTGTTCATCTGCTGAGGCAGAATATCGATCTATCGCAAATGTAACATGTGAATTAACTTGGCTTCTATCCTTGTTGAAAAAGTTTGGGGTGAGTTATTCTAAACCGACCTTGATATATTGTAATAATCAAGCGGCCCTTCATATAGCAGCAAATCCAGTTTTCCATGAACGAACTAAACATATCGAAATTGATTGTCATCTAATTCATGAGAAGATACAAGCTGAAATTTTAAAGACTTTACATGTCTCAAGTTTTGAATAAATTTGCTAATGTTTTTACAATGACACTTCATCCTTCTTTGTTTAGAGACCTCATTAGCAAGATGAGATTTATAAATATATATAGTCCATCTTGAGGGGAAGTATTAAGCAGAGAGTTGTTATGGTAGTTTGTTAGTGATGTGATGAGCTGTCCTATGAGTTATCATACTTTACAGCTGTTTGTTACAGTTGTAGCTAGTTTCCCACTTGTTTGTATTTAATTGGTTTCTGTATATAAGAGCCATATGTGTACATTATGAGTTTGATCAATATACTATACAATTTTTCTTCCTTTTTCCTCTCTACTTTCTTGTTTGTAACAATGAATTCAACCCAACTCAAACTGATTAAGGTAGAGTTGATGTGTTGAGTTACATTTTAATAGGCCGATTATATTGGGTTGGTTGATATTTTCCAAAAACCTACCCAAACCAACCCAAGTACACCCCTATTTTAAGATGGAAGCTTTTGAGACCTAAAATATTTTGTTTACCTTACTAGATTTCATGTAATCAAAACTAATGAATGATAGTTGTTAAGGTTATTACTGTGTGGTCATAAAACAGGGGAAACCTCACAAAAGGGATAGAATTTCCATTTGTAGCCAAATCAATTGGCAAGTACCAATTGGCTGCATTAGCTTAGCATAATCTTTTGTTTTGTCTCTTTGAGAATGAAGGAACGTAACATTGGGAAATTCAAAACTAAAAGTGCATTGAAGCGATTCTAATAAAAGAACGCTGCTTATAATTCTTAGGAAGTCACCATCTTTTCCTCATCTTCAACTAGTTTAGACAATTTTGACCACCAAAATTGGCCAAAACCATACCTTATTGTAGCCTACCAATTTAGGCCATTTGAAAAAAAGAAGAAAAAAAGAAAAAAAGGTATCATAAACTTTGGAAGGATTTAACACTGTTTTGTAATAAGGCTAAAAAAAAAAATGCTTATAACTAATGAAGCGTATATGTAATTTGTTTAGTTAAACGGTTGTGTTTGTTTTTATGTATTTGATTGTATTGTTTTTAACACTGTTTAGTTAAAAGGCTAATAAAAGGTATCATAAACTTTGGAAGGATTTAACACTGTTTTGTAATGAGGCTAAAAAAAATGCCTATAACTAATGAAGTGTATATTTAATTTGTTTAGTTAAACGGCTGTGTTTGTTTTTATGTATTTGATTGTATTGTTCTCCCTCTGATTCTACATATTATTTCAATTTTAAGTTGAAAAAAATTCTTTAAAATGTTAAAATTACTTTGACTGGATTAGCAATTTCATCTAGATTTAATCAATAATACAAATTTGAAAAAATATTCAAAAATATATATTTTGAAAATTTAATAAATAACAAATTTTACTTTAAATAAATTTAATTTTATTTATTTATAAAAGGTATCATTTTCAAAAGTAAACAAATAATATAAATATATAAAAGAAATAGAAGAAGAGGTGACGAAAATAAAAAGTACTATCTAAACTGGCCTAAAAGAGAGGGATTAATAATCCCACATATGGTGGACTATTCTATGGTGTGGGGATAGCTAATCTCATGCCAAATTGAGCACCAAACAAAAGACTGGGATAACTAATCTGATAGACCTCCAATTAAGCATGTATACATTAGGAGGGGCAAAAGAGTCTTAGAGAGGAATGCAGAGCTTGCAAAGGGTGGTGAGGATGGTGTGAATGATGTTGAGTTGGCTGGGGAGGATAGTGGAAAGGGTTAAGTAATCTATTAGAGAGTGAGGGTAGGCATTCTGGTATTTTGGGAGTAACCTTGGGAGGTACTGGCTTCTCGAAACCCAGGTTCTATCATCTCTATCATTTCTATTGCAATATGATTTTCCATTATAGAAGCATTATAGATCATGGGCAAAGTGGCAGATGCTCAATCGGGTGAAAGAAGGATGTTTCGGGCTGAGCGATACTTTGCCGTCAATGGCATCGCAGATGGGGAGAAGATACTTGCTGCTTCGGTGTGTTTGGAAGGGCAAGCACTGAATTGGTTTCAATGGATAGAGGCTCAAACTCCTTTTCAAACTTGGAGGGAATTTCGGGCAGCCTTACTACGGTAGCTTGGTCGCGCACAAGACGGGGACCCAATCAAGTCTAGACAGTGGCCAAATACAGAGCTCGGTTCGAGCAATATGCGGCGACTTCTCGTGGGTTGCCAGATTCAGTTTTCAGGGAAGCTTTTCTTAATGGATTGCGAGAAGAAATCAGAAGTGACGTGAAAATTCTTCGACTAGTGGATCTTGAAGAAGCCATGTCTTTGGCTCAAGAGATCGGGGAGAGGAACGAACTGTTGGAACGACACTGGAAATCAAGGCTGGGCCGAGTTGGGAGGAATGAGGGTTTGGGCCCATTTGGAAAACCCAAGGGCAGCCCATATGCTTTTGGGGAGGTGACTACAGGCCCAATGTAGCAGAAACCTAAAAAAGTTAGTCCTCAAGATCAATCGATTGCTTGGTCGTCTTTGTCTGCAACGCCGAACTTGTCATTGGCCAAGACTCTGGGTGAAGATCGGCGGGACCAATTCTTTCGGTGGTTGTCAGACACGGAACTGCAACAGCAGCGTGCAAAAGGGTTGTGTTTTCGTTGTGATGAGAAGTAATGGTGTAAAATCGGGCCGAGCCTTGTTGTAAAAGCATAGCCCAAGGCCCAGCCCGGCACGAAGCATTCGGGCCCGGACTTATCATGGCCCGACAGTACAGCCTGGCCTGGCCCGAGATAAAGCCCGCCAACTCGGCCCGAAATCAAGCCCACTTGAAGCCCGTTTAGGGCCCGATTGGTTGCCCGGTTTTTAGGCCAAATGAGCTTTTTCACCCCATTTTTATTTTATTTTTCAACCAAACCCCTTCTCACTTAAAATTTTCAAGTTTTACCCAATTAAATCTCACTTTAATTTTAATCAACCAAATTAAATATATAATTTCCCTATAAAATTTACAACTTTCCAAATAAAATTTTAAATATTCAAGTAATTAAAACTCAACTATCAAATTTTCCTATAAATTTTAACCAATTAAAATTTAAATATCACATTTCTTTGATCTAATTAAATTCTTATTTCCTATAAAATTCTTATTTCTATTTCTAACTTTTAGTTACAACCAATTTTTCCTTATATTATTTAACTTACAAAAAATTATAAACATATGATTAATATACCCTAACTTGTAAGATTAATAAGTTTTATTTAAAACAAAATATTTTACAAATACAAAACTAAAAGCAAATACAAAACTAAATTTTAATATTTATTATTCGATTTATATTTTATTTCTATTTCTAACCTTTAGTTCCAACTATTTTTTTTCCTTATATTTGTTTAATTTACAAAAAATTATAAACATATGATACATAAGATTAAAGACTTTACGTAAAACAAACTATTTAATTTATATTTATAAATATATAATTAAGTTTAAAAAGAAAAACAAAAAAAGAAGATTAAAAAAAAAAAATGTACAAAATTTTTTTTACATAATAACAATTAATTTTTAAGGGAAAATGGCATAAACTAAAGGCCCATATTTATGCCTGAATTTAAGTCCGAATACAAGTCTGTTTTCAGCTCGGCACGGCTTGTCAGGCCGAGCTGGGCTTCCATTCCCACCAACCAGGCCGGGCTGGCCCGGCAAGAACTGTTCAAAAGCTTGAAAAAAAGGGGCCAAGCCAGCCCGATTGGCCCGTTTTTACACCACTAATGAGAAGTATGCATCGGGTCATCGTTGCACAAACAAGCAGCTGCAAGTTATGTTGTTGTCTGAGGATGATTCGAACCCGGAAGGAGAGATTTCGAGTATGGAAAAGGCTAGTCCTAATTCTTCCTCTTCTTCCATTCTTGATTTATCTCTCAATTCCTTGATGGATTTCACCTCGTCCCAGACTATGAAAGTTCAGGGATAGCTGGATTCTTGGGAGGCTGTAATCCTGATAGATAGAGGGGCTTCTCACAGTTTTATTGCCACTAAACTCATTCAGGAACTTGGAATATAATGTGAAGCTACAGCTGTATATGGGGTCCAAGTGGGTAATGGGATGAACTCTAGGCAACAAGGGATATGTCGAGGAGTTCGGGTATTGATTCAAGTCTACGTAGTAATGGACCTCCAATTAAGCATGTATACACTAGGAGGGGCAAAAAGTCTTAGAGAGGAACGTTGAGCTGGCAAAGGGTGGTGAGGATGGCGTGAATGATGCTGAGTTGACATGGGAGGGTAGTGGAAAGGGTTAAGTAATCTGTTAGAGAGTGATGGTAGGCATTTTGGTATTTTGGGAGTAACCTTGGGAGGAATTGGGTCCTCGAAACCCAGGTTCTATCGTCTCTATCATTTATGTTGCATTCTGATTTTCCATTATAGAAGCATTATAGATTTCTACTTGTACTGTCTTTTTTTAGTAATTGAATACAACACCTGGTATTTCTCTGAGAATCCTATTGTTTGGAGTATTTTGTCTGCTATATTCTGCTGTGTTCTTGATTCTAGACTCAAGTTCCCATCATAATCCTAATCCCAATCTTAACCGGACGCAACAAACGCACATCCTCAGTTCAAATTTTATAGTAGTAGAAGCAAGTCGCCATTTAAAACCTTTGATAAACTTATATAGCTTCATCTTGCCCATTTTCTGTTATCATGAAATCAAGCCACTTAGTTTTTGTGCGAGGAATTCCTTGAAGTACTTCTCGATAGGGACTTTCCAGAAGATAGCAGGGTTCTGGGCCAATAGTGCTATGAGAAGGGCCCAATTCCGATTCAAGCTTACAACTGTAAAAAGTAGCAACAGAGAGCCCTTTCTTTTGATGAGTTCACTGTTACTGTAAGCTCAATGCTTCTGTAGACATCATTGTTCACAATCTTCAAGAGAAAACAAGAAGTATGTTAAAAGCCTTATGTGCTTCAAGATAAACATATTTTCACCATGATCCATATTTTGATCTTGTCCTAAGTTTGCACTATTTGACCAAATTATGATAGAAACCACCAGATTCCGAAATGCAATACAATTAGAGGAACAACTAGTGTCATGCATCATTCTACATTTTTGTTAAGTGTTGCTACTCTCATCTAGCTATACATGCACGTTATCTTCAAATGGTAGAGTTGGCTTTTTCGATATTTTGGATGTCAAAGATCAAGGCAGTAAAATCTTAATCTTAGTGTTTGTCAACAGTTCAAGGCTCAAGTAGCCTCAGGTCTGTCCTGTAAAGAATGAAAATTCTTACTAGCTAGAAAATTATAATAGTACCTCCATAATATCTCCAATGTTGACAACTAAAGCATTCGGAAGGGGTTTAACAGGAACCCATCTTCCATCCTTCCGAATTTGCAGCCCTTCGGTTTCACTAAGCTGAAATAGAATCGTTAGAGCATCAGCATCAGAATGAGGAGAGAACCCAATTGCCTTGTCTGGCTGAGGACATGGAGGGTAATAATTCATCCTCATTGACTGGACTCCATCATCAAAAAGCTCTGTCATCTCATCACCATCCATCTTCAGAGCTTTAGCCGTGTGAGCTAAGATTGCCATGGCTAGCTTTTTTGCCTCCGCGGAGTAAGCTTCCATGGTGTCTCTGCAACAAAAAAATTTAGTTTATAAGTTGTAATAAATCCCTTGAGCCCTTATGTTTGATTAATTGAAAATGAGGAACCTGAGTTGTGTGGGAAGCTTTTGGAATAGTGTAGTGTTCCTTAATTGGAGTGGGAGGGTAGTAACATAGAACATGTCAGACCAGTCTAGCTTCTGCTGCTCTGAAACTACAAATAGCTGCCCAAACCCCTCTTGATCGTGTGGCTGCTGCCATAGCTTCTTCTTTTCCTCATAGGGAACTTTGAAGAAATCCTCAATTTCTCTTCTTAGTTTGTCCATCAATGAAGAACTAACTCCATGATTTATAATCTAAAACTAACACAAACTCGGTCAAGGCGCTAAATGACCAAATTACAACGGAAATTACTAGAACTTGGGGAGCTGAAAAAGAATCAATAGGGTAGGTTTTGGTATTTCTGAAACTCGAGGTCCTTTTTGTTATTTTATCAAACTAGAGGGTACCAAAATGTAATTTTCCTTACCACAAATACCATACAAATTAGGGTTTTTATTTGTTTAGTACCATGTAGTTTGCATTAATCTCAAAAGTATCCTCATTTTTTAATAATCCTAAAAAATATCATCGAAGTTAGATTTTCAGTCATTTAGTACCTTGGGTCAAACTTAAGTTAACTTTGTAATTGTGAATTATTTGAAATCTCATTTTATTCCATTTAATTTTTGAAGAATTTAAAAGGATATATATATATATATTGAATTACATTGTATATGTTATAAACCCAACAAAACATAAGATAAATATGATTTAGAAGATAAGACACCTTAAACATTACATATTCAGATATGAGTAAGGAGAAATTCATCATTTTAAAAAAATTAGTTAACTTAAGTTTCTCTTAAATCAAATGGTTAGAAATTCAACTTTCAACTGTACTCTTTGGGATAAATGCAAATTAACCGGATAAAAAACCCTCCATATTATATATATATATGTATATATATCCTCCAAACATTAACAAGACATTGTATTACTTGAAAATTTGGCTACCAAATTCCAACTGCAAACTTCCTAGACAAAATAATTGACAATCTACTCTTTGCTGTCTTTAATTTTCAAAGAATTACAGTAATTAGATTAGACAACCTTAAAATTTAGAAGGGCATAGGGGTGGGACCCACAGAAAAGTCAAAATTAGAGAGATCAAAGATGAATACTCTGTACCTGGAAGAATCCCCAGTGTTGGCAAGCATTGTGCAACTTGTGAAGTTCAGAATCTGCAAAATCCTGACCGTTCAATCTATTTAGATCAATAACAGGGATCGACGGAAGTGACGGCGGAGAATCGGATAAGAGCGGAGCTTCCGTAGAATGGTGTGAGTACCTCGCCGGAATCTGGTCAAGGGGTTGTTTGGCAAGCTCCTGAACACTAGGAACAATTATAGATTTCCCAAAGTTTACTTCTCGTTGGGAATCCATACACAGCTGATGATTGATGAAAATACCTCTTCAGCTTAAATTCTTCACGATATTGGATAATTACATCTTGGTACCATGTAGTTAACCAAAATTACAAAAAGGACCCCCAGTTTTTAAAAATTCGGTAAAGTACCCTGTAGATAACCAAAAATACAGAAAGGGGCCTCTGTGCCAATGAAAAGTCATTTTTACCCTTGTACATTAAATGAAATTA
>WUAT03293542.1:0-10887 GCA_010015005.3 Ulmus americana | reverse complement strand
TGCTATTATAAAATGACTTACAATTCGATTTTTTTTTGGCACAATGAAACTTTTTAAATTTTTTTAAAAGAAAAATATACTAAAAAAATTATCCAAAAATAAAATATGATTAAAAAGATATAAATAATTTTCTAGTTAGAAAAAAATATGTACTGTAAAAAGAATTTATATATACTGAGTGTGTATTATATTTTTGAGTTCATAAATACACTATGTGTTAGATTTTTGAGTTCATATAAGAGTCATTTATTTCAGCAATGTAAATTCTAATAATTTGAATTAAAGAGAATTTTATTAAAACTAAAATTTGTGTTTGGAAATATATCTGGAATTAAAATCTAAATTTTTTTAAAAATTAAATTTATATTTAGATAAATTAGATTGAATTGAATTATAGAAGAATTTTTTTTTAATTAACATGTGAGCCTTCCACTACTTGTGATAGAATTATAATTCCTTAAAAAACATGTAGTGATAATTATTTTAACAAATATTCATTTAAATCATTTAGTGATTTAAATAAAAAATTTAAGACTCAAATTATTAAAATAACATGAGGATGAGGACAAATTGGGCATTGGATGTGCTAGACGTGGTCAAATTAAAGAATCTTTATAGTTACCAAAAAAAAAAGTTAAGAATCTTTTTGTTTTAGATAGTAAAAATTGTTATATTCCTTTTTGTCTGAATATTAATAAATAATTTTCAATATACAACTAATTGCTATAAATTCTTATGTTGAAAAATAATAATTGCAGTTGTTGAGAGAAAAGAAGTTCAAACAAAGAATTCCAGCAGTGAAGATAGAAGAGGGTGAGGAAATAACATATGAAAAGGCGACAAGTGCAATGAGGAGAGCTGCCAACTTCTATTCAGCCTTGCAAGCCAGTGATGGACATTGGCCTGCTGAAAATGCTGGCCCTTTATTCTTCCTTCCTCCTTTTGTCATGGCTCTCTACATTACAGGCCACCTTAACTCTGTCTTTCCCTCTGAGCATCGTAAGGAAATTCTTCGCTACCTATACAACCATCAGAACCAAGATGGCGGGTGGGGATTGCACATTGAGGGCCATAGCAACATGTTTTGCACGGCTCTTAGCTACATTTGTATGAGAATTCTAGGAGAAGGACCCGACGGCGGACTAGACAATGCTTGTGAAAGAGCAAGGAAGTGGATTCTCGATCACGGAGGTGTCACTCACATTCCCTCTTGGGGAAAGACTTGGCTTTCTGTATGTATACATTCTGTTTAACTAAATCTCAAAAACATCTTTGATTAAATTTTTAATATAGAAAATGTTAGCTGGTCTCAGGATTTAAGTACGAGATCATTTCCTTTTTCTCCTCATCTCGAGATCACAGGAATAAAGTTTAATTTCTTTTGTTTTGTAGATACTTGGGGTGTTTGAATGGGCTGGAAGCAACCCAATGCCCCCGGAGTTTTGGATTCTTCCTTCATTTTTTCCTGGTAAGCAAAATTAATCATCATTTTAATTTCTATATAAAGATCAGAGTTAATTAGATCTATCTTTTTCTTGGTTGTAGCAAAAATGTGGTGTTTTTGTCGTATAGTATACATGCCAATGTCATATTTATACGGTAGGAGATTTGTTGGTCCAATTACACCTCTTATTTTAGAATTGAGGGAGGAACTCTACACTCAACCTTACAGTGAGGTCAATTGGAAGCAAGTGCGACATCACTGTGCAAAGGTGAGCACTCATAGTGTGTGTGTGTGTATATATATATATATATATATATATATATTTAAATAATGATGATGATATTGCAGGAGGATATATACTATCCGCATCCATGGATACAAGATGTGATGTGGGACACTCTATACATATGCACAGAGCCTCTTTTGACTCGTTGGCCTTTCAACAAAACCATAAGAGATAGGGCTCTTCAAGTAACAATGAAACACATTCACTATGAAGACGAGAACAGTCGATACATTACCATTGGATGTGTCGAAAAGGTATTTATCTTAACTATTAATTAACTTGACTACTACTTTATAAAGAAATCAACCACTGAAAGCTTTCGATCAAACAGGTGTTGTGCATGCTTGCTTGTTGGGCTGAAGATCCAAATGGAGATTATTTCAAAAAGCATCTTGCCAGGATCCCTGATTACATCTGGATTGCTGAAGATGGCATGAAAATGCAGGTTTGTTCTTTTTATTATTTCTTTAAAATAATGGCAAACTAGCTAGTAGCAAACATTAACCCATCTTTTCATTTGTAGAGTTTTGGTAGTCAACATTGGGATGCGAGTTTTTTAGTTCAAGCTATGCTCGCCGCTAATCTCCCCGAAGAGATTGGAGAAACTCTTGCACGAGGACACGACTTCCTGAAGAAATCTCAGGTTTTAATCTTAATTCCAAGTCCATATTTTAGCTTTTAAACTATTAAGCGTTATTGTTGTTTAAATATTATTTCTAAAGGTGAAAGACAATCCTTCTGGCGACTTCAAAAGCATGTATCGTCACATTTCTAAAGGATCATGGACTTATTCCGATCAAGATCATGGATGGCAAGTTTCTGATTGCACTGCAGAAGGCCTGATGGTATCTTTAATTTTGTCCTAAACTTACAGCCACTATCACCTTAATTTCTCCAGAAAAAAACTCATTTTACCTTAATTTCTCCAGAAAAAAACTCATTTGACCTTAATTTGCAGTGTTGCTTGCTTTTGTCGATGATGCAACCGGAGATTGTGGGTGAAAAAATGGAACCAGAGAAGTTATATGATTCTGTCAATGTCTTACTTTCTCAACAGGTGAGGATTAGTGTGCTTTAACAGTTCCTCCTCTAATATTTTCCGTTTCCAATATCAATAATCCATAGGCATCCATATTTTGAGTCTATGCAGAGTAAAAATGGTGGTTTAGCAGCCTGGGAACCAGCTGGAGCCCCAAAATGGTTGGAAGTAAGTAGTTTAATCAATTGAATATGCATAAATATTTGTTTTAACTAGCTCAAATTTGTTAATTTATGTTTGGTTTGTGTTTTCTTAGCTGTTTAATCCAACAGAATTCATGGAGAATATTGTCATTGAGTATGAATATGTAGAATGCACATCATCAACAATTCAAGCTCTAGTTTTGTTTAAGAAGTTATACCCGGGACATCGCAGAAGTGGGATTGAAAATTCTATAAACAATGCTGTTCGATACCTTGAAGACATGCAAATACCTGATGGCTCCTGGTAATTCTCTCTTCCGTATAGGAAACTCTATTTCTTTTCTCCAAGTAAAGTCAGGAAACTTATTTTTAAACCCACAGGTACGAAAATTGGGGGATTTGCTTCACATATGGGACATGGTTTGCCCTTAGAGCATTGGAAGCTACTGGAAAGACTTACAACAACAGTGCAACTGTACGAAAAGCAGTTGATTTCCTACTAACAAAACAGAGAGATAATGGTGGGTGGGGAGAGAGCTACCTTTCATGCCCCAAAAAGGTAACAAAGACATTTGCTAACAGATTAATTAACAAGGCACAAATGTTACACTTGAGATTGAATTGCAATGTTGTTTCTACATTGGCAATGATTAAGGAATACGTACATCTCGAGGGAAACCGTTCGAATTTGGTACAAACAGCATGGGCTATGATGGCTCTAATTCATGCTGGACAGGCAGAAAGAGATCCAACACCTCTTCACCGCGCAGCAAAGCTGATCATCAATTCTCAAATGGAAGATGGTGATTTTCCACAACAGGTACATATATATTTGATATGTTCATCTACTTGCATTGTTTTTCTAACAATTTGAATAATATGCAGGAAATAACTGGAGTTTTCAAGATGAATTGCATGCTACATTATCCATTATATAGAAACACTTTCCCGTTATGGGCTCTTGCAGAATACCGAAAGGGAGTTCCACTACCTTCCCAAGCCTAAGCCAATCACACCCACCTGAACCATATACTGAAGAAAATTAATCATCCTCTCTTTTAAATTACAAATGTTTGTATGGATATCTGAATACTATAGCTTACTTGAGCATGTCACCGAAAACAGTATGCTGCTAAAAAACTACAATTAATGTGGTCCTATAATTTTGTTCGTATAATAATATCTTTGTTGTTTTATATGCCATATTTAAGCTTTATATTTTAAAAATGTATCAAATATCACTTGTTCTTACTTTGGGAATGAAATAATGGCCTTTGCTGGTGTATTTTGCATATATCTAAACAGCGTGCACAGAGTTTCTATACAAAGCTTACCGAAAAAGGAAGTAGTATACCAAATGTACGTAAACTTAGCTCAAAATGATTTGAAAAATCAACTAAACAATAATGTGTACATAGTTTCCATACAAAGCATATAGGAAAAAGGAAGATATGCAAAATGTAATAAACTTTCCTCCAAAATGATACAAAAAATATGAAATAGTTGGGAGGTTGACTTAGTTGATATTCTTTGTATCATTAATCTCTTCAATTTCTGCAGTTGTTTTCTATGAAATCATCTGGCCATTTTGTTGGATCTTCAAGCTTATTGTGAAAAAATTGTATTAGAAAACTCAAAGAACAAGAGAAAAACAAGAGAGAAAAAAGGTGAACGAAGGGAAAAAAAATATTTTGTATAGAATGATATGAATATCTGAGTTACAAAGAAGTTCTATATACAGAGATAACAAACTATGACGACAGCAATTTACAGTTGGAAATTATAACAAACTTCATCTAACTACCAGCTATAAGTGAGCTTTCATTGTTATTATATTACTACCTTTTTAAAATAGAATGGAAGTCTTTTACCTCATATCAATACCTTTATAAAATTAAATGGTAGTCTTTTACTTCATATCACTACCTTTTTAAAATAAAAATCACTACCTTTATGAAATAAAATGGTAGTATTTTAAATTTTATTACTACTGTTTTAAAACTAAAATGGTAGTTATTTATTTTTTCTTACTACGTTTTAAACACAAAATAGTGGTGATTCAAAATATTTTACTACTTTTTTCATTGAAATTGAAGCCATTTTTATAATACTAGTACTTTTTTAAAGTAGGAATGTAGTCATTTTGTGTCATTAAAATGGTATATGTGCATTTCTACCAATTGCAATGCATTACATTTGTGCATTAAGCCGGGAATGCACAAATGCAATGCATTCCATTTGGTAGATTGTTGCACCTAATTAAAACAAGTAGCACAAAGGTAAATACAATGCCTCTAACACACAACAATAAGTATAAGCAAGGTTCTAACATTATATTATAATATGGAAATCATAAACCAAAGTTCTAACTTAGCATTTCACAACCAAAGTTGGTGTCCAAAATATTAGCAACTAAAAACATACCCGTTCATAAATTATCCAGTTGTTGCAACCAAACACATGAAAACTAAAACTAGCCAAACTATTCCCCTCAGCCCTAGTAGTATCATAAACAAAGTTCCAAAAGTTCTATCTCAGTAATTCCAGAATATAAAGCAGTTAATTCTTGCTTTAAAACATCCCAAACCTTCACAAAAATGACCCCAAATGAGCAACCCACTTCCTACGCATCTCATCAATGTCCTCAGCTTTGTATTCACCCTTCACAAATGCCTACAACCATACAATATAGGTACATTATTATTCCAAATTTATGATCACAAAGGGATTCATTTAACCCCAAATTTTTAAACTCATTCAATACCTTTTTCAAAAGTTAAAAGAGTATCATTTTCTATAATGTCTTTCATGAACCGCAGAACAAAGAACCCATACTCACCAGGTTGGCGAGGAACCTTTAAAGACAAAGATAATGTTAAAAGACGGCAAACAAAAAGTACTTTGCTTTATAAATATATGAGATTAATGACATGAAATTAATACCTTTATAATCTTGAACTTGAAAGGTTTTGTACTTAGTCTCTTTTCTACAGTCCACAGTTTGAACCCCTTACAATAGAATACCAGGACAAGCATTAGTTGACAAAGTATTAACTGTAGGAAATACATTTTCAGTATAGATACTCACATCTTAACAACATCTCTCACATTTAGTAACCCTTTATTTTCCATTGTATTCATATAATATGTAGTGTTATTATACGGATCCCAAAGCAACCAACATCCAATGTGAGCTAAGAAAAACTAAACAAAATTATGCTATTAAACGAAAATGTTCACTGGACTAACATAAAAATTGATCTTGGGTGTCCATAGATTAGAAAACATTATATTTAATATAAATAATTGGTATCCAGCCATTACAATAGAAAAATAAATAATTGCAAACACATATCAGAAAGGACAACATAATTTATCTCATCAAGAGTGTCTTTATCTTTTTAATTGTACCTCAAATATATTGCAACTAGTAGACTCAACTGTTAATTATCTTACTTAAGGTTAAATTAAGCACATGATATCATTTATATACCAAACACCACTACCAAGATGACAACAAATCCACAATTTAGTATTCTTAATGACAATTACATTAGCTTAACAAAAGGTTATCAACAAATCCACAATAAACTAGCAATAAGTCTACAACCAGTTTATCTATAGCAAAAGGTTAGCAACATCAAATATGCTTTTGCTTCATGGATTCTATTACATAAACTTCAAGCCTACAAAAACATAGATTTTTTATTACACAAAAAAATAAAATTCCCTTCATGTAATCTAGAGCACCACCATTCATTTGCATGACTATTAATAGAGGATGCAAATTTAGACGTTCTCATTAGCTTAACCTCAAATGTCAGGTTGAATTTCAACAAGAGCTTTTTTTCCCCCAAAGTTTTCAAGATTTTCATTAGTTCCAGAATAGTATCCTGGGCAAAAAAGAAAGTTTTAGGCGCACTTGAGACAATTTGAACAGTTTGAATGTCTGCTGGGCATAAAAGGAGAGACAAATATTGTACTATGTGTAGGGTTAATGCATGTGACCATTCCACCCTTCAGCTCAATATTTGCATGTTTGTATGGCCAGGTTGAGCCGTTAAATGTTTAATCAATGGCCTTAAGTTTCCATGATAGCGGCAAAAGAAGGTCTTTTCCATGGTTCACTGTAGTCTGACCCATATACTTGTAAAAATTTATTTAAAAGGTTAAGTAATAAATTGGAGATTCAAACTTACTTTGCCCAGCATGCCTCAATTAATGAAGTAGCTTAAAGACTCAAATCTACAATTTACAATAAACAAGACCCAAATCCACAATTTACAATAAACAAACACAATCATATAATATCAAATCAAATCCAAACAAAGTTAGAAACAACCAAACCATCAAATCAAACCATAAAAATGAAAACCTAGATAGCAAAATCAACACTAAACCCAATTTCAAATCACAAACTATATATAAAAAAAAAAAACATTGACCTTTGAAATATTATCACTGCCAAGATTAGCATCCCCAAATCCTTCTTCCCAATAACAATGCAATACCGGATACAATCATTGAGATGGCAGTCATTCTTCCCATCAACGTACCCCTCATAGGTGAACTCGCGGATCTGACCCTCGAACCGGGTCGAAAAATTGGAAGCATCGAACCGATCAATTGGTCCAATCCCACTCTCGCCAGTAAGAAGCTTGTGGTAATAGGCATTGATGTTGTTCCCAAATACAGAGAAGAGACCCATTCAAGTTACAATAACACGCTTCTTCCGGTCTATCCTCACAAACGTTCTTTGAAGGTGAAATAGTGGGTTTTTTGGCAGACCCATCTTTCTCCATAGGTTGATTCAACTGATTTCATGGTGGTGGGTCACATTGATCAGTGGGTTGCTATGGTGGAATGGTTAGTGCGTCTTGAGATCCGGTCATTTGTGGGTTGTTTGTAGTTGTTCGTGGCCCGTACTATGTTTGCGGTTGTTCGAATCACAAGGTGTGGGTAGGAGGCTAGAGTGGTAGGGGTGGAAGGTTGAAGGTATTGGGAGTCTAGAAGGGTGTGAGGCTTATGGGTGGGAAGGCACAGTGTTTTCTAGAGATGGGAAGCTTTTTGGGTTGGGAGAAAATGGAGTAAGAGGAGAAAAAAGATAGTGGCAGAGGCATAGAAGAGAGTTTTTTTTTCCTTTTATTATTATTTCGGGTTAGGGATTAAGTATTTTGTTTTGTATTTATTTATAGTTTTTTTTTTATCTTTTAAATAAATTTTTATTTATAAAATTATTTTTTAGATAATTTATGATTATTGGATTATTTTCAAGTAAAAAAAGTAATCAGATTTTTAGAGTAGAAAAAGATAATTACATTTAATAAAGCTAAGATATACTTGAAATTTTGCGAAAACAATTTTTATTTGAATTTAGCGATATCTTGAATTACTGATATCGGATTGACAGTATTGAAGATGCGTTGGTAATAGTAAAGGAAATTGTAAAAATTATATTTCTACACAAATTTCACAATTCAGGCACATTCCAAATCATTTTCAAAATTTAGTAGATTCGACCATCTGTCGAATGTCATATTTTGGTAGTTTTTTTTTTTTGCAATATCTTGAGTTATCGATATCAGAATGAAAATTTTGAGGATGCGTTGGAAATGTTAAAGGAAATTACACAACCCGTATTTCTACACAAATTTCACATTTCTGGCTCATTCCAAATCCTTTTTCTCAATTTAGTAGATTTGACCGATTGTTGAATGTCGTTTTTGAATGTTTTTTCGTGATATCTTAAGTTACCAATATCGGAATGACACTTTTGAGGATACGTTGAAAACGTTAAACGGAATTTCACAACTCATATTTCTACACAAATTTCATATTTTTGGCTCATTCTTAGTTATTTTCTAAATTTAGTAGATTCGACCGATTGTTGAATGTTGTTTTTGAATGTTTTTTCGTGATATCTTGAGTTACCGATATCAAAATAACAGTTTTGATGATGCGTTGAAAACACTAAAAGAAATTGCACAACTCGTATTTCTACACAAATTTTACATTTGTGGTTCATTCCATGTCATTTCTCCAAATTTAGTAGATTCAATTGATTGTTGAATATCATTTTTTGATGTTTTTTCGCGATATCTTGAGTTACCGATACTGAAATAATAGTTTTTATGATGCGTTGGAAATGTTAAACGGAATTGCACAACCCATATTTCTACACAAATTTCACATTTATGGCTCATTCCAAATTATTTTTAAAATTTAGTAGATTTGACCGATTATCGAAGTTTAGATTATGTAATAATAAGTCATTAATAATAATGAGTTATTAAATAATAATTATATTACTAAGTTTAGATTATGTAATTAAAAATAAATCTTACAAATCATTACTTATGTAATTAGAATTAATTAATTAAAAATACGTATTTAATAATAATTTCCTAAGTATTATAAAATTAACTTATTAATAATAATGAGTTCATTTAGTAATAATTATATTATCTTAGAGTTCGGATTAACTAATTGTATTATGATTTACAACTAATATGCTGAAATTAATTTTTTAAATTAACTAATTATTAATAAATAATTTATGATAAATAATAATGATTTATTATAACTAATTTTTAGAAAGGAAAATAAAAGTGGCCCATTTACAATAAAAAATAATTATTTATTCGAACTCTTCTCTTCCCTTATCTGCCACTACCCAAACCCACCTTTCGCCGACCAACCCATCTCGAAACCTCCTCCATTCTGGCGTGGTGGATCTGTTCGCATTTTAGCCAACCAGTTCGCGTATGCGTTCACCTTGAGGTAGGTGGATTTGCTCGATCACTGGCTGTACCTTTTGTCATTAACATAAAATAGAGGGTAACCTAGTGTCAATATCCCTTATTATTATTATTATTATTAAATTTTTATATTTTCTTTATATATTTTTTTTTTCAAAATGATTTTTTTATTTATTTTTTGTTAACTTTTTCCTAAAAAACTAAAAAGTATATATTTTTTTTTTACATCATTTTATATTTTATTTCTATTTACCTATTAAGATTCAAAAAATATTTATTTTTTAAAAATGCCGATATGGAATCAAAAAGCCCATCTTTCGTGGGCCCAAAATGTAATTCATTAAAGCCCATCTCCGAGCCCAACAAGTGGAGGAAAGAAACTTAAAGGTAATGGGAGTCATATAAATATAATGAGATAGTGAGAGGAAGGTCATTCTTGCAGCAAATTACAGCCAAAGCTCAGTGATAGAGAGAGAAAGAAAGGTAAAGAGGAAGAAGGAGGAGAAGAGAGGGAGCTTCAGAGAAGGACCAGGAGCCAACGACGATGTAGGTGGCGGCCTAGAACATAAGAACTCACCAAAAAAGGGAGCCCTTTTCGTCGGAGAAGCTGGGTAAACTCTGAGTTATTCTCTCTATTTCTTTCGGATTAGTTAGTTTAGATGGGAGGCAGTTAGTTAGGTTGGGTGAGTTGTAGGCTTGAATAAAATTAAAGAAAAACAGAAAACCCCGCCTGTTGAGCCCCTAGAAAATGACATCAAAGAGCCACAAGCCAAAGTGATAAAATACTCTGACAATCACGACACCAAAGAGGAGCAGTAATGGAAGTTGGAACTGGCAGTGGCAAAGCCGGAGGAGCTATAGGCAGTGGAGAAGTTGGAGGAGCTACATGCGGCGAGAACAGGCTGCACTTGGGCTCATCCAGTACGGCTCCATTTGCACGCGAGGCGAGTGGTAGGCGGTGCAGCTCCAGTCGAGGAAAGGCAAGCACGATGGTGTTGTCTCCCAGTGACATGAGCGGCTGGGCACCGAAGGTGGGTCGCATGTTGCAGTCTTAGAAAAAAGAAGGATGAATAGTGATATTCATCCATTTTGAGTCTATATGGCATTAGCCACATTAATATATAGGGTCATTCTATAATACACACAATAAATTTGTTTGTATTGGTACAAATACGATCTAGACTATTGATTTTTGATCTAATAGTTGTAGTTAAAAA